>OW028585.1:7956301-8258801 GCA_932294295.1 Alitta virens | reverse complement strand
ACTGGGTACAAAGGACTGCAAATTTAACGTCTCCTCCGAACGACATCCAGCTGGTATGTTGCTCATGAATGGTTACCTGGGCCTGGGATTGAACCCGGGTCCTTCAGAGGAGCAGACGAACATCTTACCACCAGACCAACCAGCTGGTTGTTTGTTGGTTATTATATTTGTCTTTAAAAAAACAATTAATTGGCAAACCGACCAGCCAACAGCCATATCAACTAAACGATCGAGGAACCAATTAAACTACACACAAAAAACCAACCAACCATTTTAACTACCGAAACAACAACCAACCCCCAATCCTGTTCAATCTATATATCTATCCATCTATCTATCTATCTATCTATCTATCTATCTATCTATCTATCTATCTATCTATCTATCTATCTATCTATCTATCTATCCATCTATCTATCTATCCATCTATCTATCTATATATCTCTCTATCTATCCATCCATCTATCAACACGGATACTCTTCTGTTGATTGATACCACCCAAGAACAATGCCCCCACAACGACATCTCAGACTGCCAGTTCAGGGCCAGCCAGACAACGTTAGTGAGATAGATTATGATGGATAGTAGCACAGGCTCTTTGATCTAGTGACGGCAGTACTGATGGCCTGACTGTATAGCTGCATCACGATGGTTTCTTGCATGATTTTCTCCCATTATGATATTTTCTGGCATGATTCCTGTTGTGGCTCTATTGTCAGCAAGCTGTTGGAAACTGCAGTCACAGCAATACTTATTCAAACACTTCCAGCATTTGATTCAACTTCGAACTGTAGTAAAATTGTTATGGATTCTATGGTGTCATTCTCATGTCAGTTACAGTTGCATTGCAATGTGTAGGAGCTAATATGGAAATAACGTATTTTTGAGGCATTGATAATCTTTTGTATGACTGTACAGAGCAAAGGAAATTTCAAAACCATCTCTACATTTAATAAGTCTATTCAATATCTTGGTTTAAGCATAAAAGACACCAGCGCTGAGTAACTACAAGGCCAAATGTGCCACATGCATGGGTTTCGCCTAATTATATTTAGGCGAAACCATGCGTTTTCCATGCGTTTATCGTTCTCATGGAAAACGCACGTGGCACATTTGGCCATGTATATACCCAAAATATATGGGTTTAACTATTATTAACATTTAACTATTGTTGCATTTGAACTAATAATGATATTGCGTGTGCCACAAACTGAGACATGACCTTATATAGGCTTACTATGACACAGTTGCATAACTTTACCCATGACGTCACGTTTGACGTCACGCCATGATGTCTCACAGTGTGAAGTCACGATGACATCACTCTGACTAGGCAAATCAGACGGGTATATTCCCATGGATCAACACAACAGAGGACAGAGTTCGGCGACTAAGCCAAAAATGTCGCGGGCCCTAATGAGAAATGCCAGCCCAAAGCCTCATGGGAAATAACGCCTGATTACGGCAAAATCTCGCCAGGTTAGGGACTTCAGGTGAATGAGCGGACGAACGTGTCGGGGCAAAGTTTCTCCACGCAAAAAGTCAGTGACACACTTTGTCCATTAGGCTAAAGTGTGGAATAAGAAAAAAAAGTCTGTGCTAGTGGAACAACGTTTTGCACATAGGCCTAGATGAAGAAGGTTTTGGTTTAAAAAAAAAGCATTTGTATTTTGTTCTCACTGGCAGTTAGCATAGTTACCTGCTTGCATCTAAACCATTTCTGTATACATTGTAGTCTATTTTGCCAACTGCACAGTTTTTTCATAGTTGTCATATACATACATTTGATACAATTAAGAGTAAAGGCAAAAACTTATTTCCACCAATGTATATTGCAATACGACTTAGTTTTAAGCAACAATGCAGTTTTAAAGACAATTGCAATTTGTTTTAATTATGTTTACACAACCAATTTGACACCTTAGAAAGTCACTCATGGCAAGGGTGGTTACTTTGTGGGTGAAGACCTCGAACTCCAGTGGCAAATACAGGGCTCTGTGCAATGCACACTGAAGTTATGCCTGTCAAGCTATCTAGCGCATATATGTGAGGTGGAATTTGACAGGATGTACAGTTAGTTTCATTAAAAACGGCCGTCAAATTGAGCCTAGCCAAAGCTGTCATTGGTGGCTACTCAAAACTGGATCTAAAAATACATATTTATGATATATTACATTAATTACATTTGCTAATGTTTACACTTTTCTGGTGATGAATGTAAGCCGACTATTAGCTATAGGAGTGGACAGAAGCAGCTGGCTTTAGCATGTTTAGATCACAGTCAGGTACAGGTCGCTACAGCCGTCTAGAGTCAACCGTATTTTATGAAACTAAATGTACGTAAATGTTTATATTGTCTCTTTAAGAGACTCTCTTATCTCTTTACAGGTCATCCACTGACTTTATACACTCACACATCAATAGGCCAGTCTTGCTTTGGAGTTTCATACTAGATTGACCATTGTTGAAAGGAAGCTAATTTAGAATGAGTGCTTAAGAGCTCACCCCAGTGCCAAGTGTGCACTGTGGATATGTGGTTTCAGGCTAATGCCAAGTACCCATTTGCACCTGGTTGGAATAAAGATGTGATTTAATGAGGATCTGCATACTTCTTCCATGCCATGGCTGGATTTGAACCCACAACCTTGCTTGTACGAGACCAATACCTCATCCACTGGACCAAGTCACCATAATTAGTGAGGTGGTCTTAATGGTGAGGTAGTCACAAAGGGGTTTCCCTTTACATGCCTGCCTCTATTGTTGATATTTCTTAACTTATCCCCAGATGGCAGCAGCTTCTATATCGATCCGCCTGCAGGCTTATGGGCTCGATTGGGGATCCTTGTAACACACCTGAGTTTGTTGATCACAAGCTTAAGAAGGCTGAATGCTGATAGGCTAAGTGGGGAGTAATAGGTAACTAGTATGATAGGCAACATTTGCCTGAGGCACATAGCAGGTGCATGCCTAATGTTAAAGATGGTATTGACATAACTAAGGTTCTAAGTGGTACACTTAAGACGTCGTGCTAGCCTTAAGATAATTCGATTATAAAGTCACCTAGGTTTGCATGAATTTAAGGGTAAATGTTTTGGCACCAAATTTATTGGCTTGTCACTGTAAGGGCATTTATTAAACTATGTCGGGGATAATCAATATAAATTCATAAATAAGTAATAAATAAGTTTTTAAATCTCATTGGTTTACAGATTTTGAGTGACCTTAACAGGGTAGTCAATATTTTGTAATTATGGACCATAATATATCCCTTAAACAAGATTATTAAACTTATTACCAACTAATATAACACTGAAATCAGAGTATTTTTTCATGTTACCAACCATATTTTCCTACGTAACCCAGTCACGATTATAAGAAATTTAATTAAAAAATTTTTTTAATTAAAACATTACTCGTTTTAAGAAAGTTTAAGAAAATAATAAGCTAAGAAAAATGTATCTGGCAGTTCAATATTACAAGAAATTAAAGTATACCCCTGTAGTACTAGACTCCAGGACACGTTCAAATCATAACAATTTGTAGCATGTGCTCATGTTGAAGATAGGTAAATGGTTCAATTGAGGGTTCTCAGGTATGGCTTATTACCAGATGGGCCCTAATTGGCAATGTAACAGAAAATGTATTGCAGGGCTCGCTGACTAAATCTTCAGAACAAATTTTGGCCATAGATCAAAAATTAGATAAGACAATGTTTATGTCATTAAGTTGACATTAGCACCCCCCGTTTAACCCTACTGGACACATGTTTGTCCCACAACCCCAAATGGCCCAATGCTATTTTCATATTCCCCCACACTTAACAGGGCCAAATAACCACATTGTATGTGGGTTAATGACCTCACACTGGACTTGTGGTTTTACCCCCTCCTAATCTAACTTTTGAACCAGTCATGATGCTTAAAGTAATTTAATTCAGTCATGTATGACATGTTTTAGTACCACAGGACTATCATATCAGGCAATATCAATTATATTGAGACTGTCTACATGAAACTTTTGACTGATTTTAGTAGCTTGCATAGCTTAAAATCTTATTATTTACCACTTGAAGAACAGTGCACAGTTCAGGCTGTGAGAGACATTTTGATTTACAATCCATTAGATTTGTCACCACTTGATAAATGCCTTTTTATATTTTTTCTGTACCATTTGAACTTATCTGAGTAATTTGTAATATGTGTCTATACCTGAATGCAGCGTTTGAAATAAATAAATAAATATATATATATAGGGAGTTACGCTTTTGAGATAGATTATTAATAGCTATCTTAAGAATATACCACTATTAAGACTATCACCTTTCTGATCAGTAATAAGCAATTGAGATATCATTATTATACAATTTTATAGCATGCAAAAAATATATCAATATTATAATGCAATTATTAAAAAAATTATAATATTCTGAGTTTAAAAGTGTTTATATTTTGTGGATAGACTGCACCACCAAAAATATTTAAATGAGAACTGCATTTCTACAGAAATACCACAATTTTCGACCCACTGAATTTTCGCCATGTAATTAATCTCATTTTTAAAGACCACCTCTCTATTAATACCAATAAATAGTCATAAGATGATGTTTTATTGGGGAGATTATCATATCTACTACACTATCCCAGCATTGCCTCTAGTTATATATATATATATATAAAATGATGACTGCTGTAATGATCCATAAAATGGAGTCTACCCGTGACCTTGAACTTTAGATTGACCCTGACCTAAGGTCATGGCAGTATTAGTCTCCATAATCTTAGGAGAGACATTTTATTAAGTTAAAGCACTCACCATGCATGCTACAATGATGTTATTAAGATTATCTCAAGATTAAGTTGAAAATTATTCTCTAATCTACTCTTTCTGCTGAGAATTTTCATTTTTGTAAAGTAAAAAAAGGTCTTAATAGTTTAGTAACGTTATTCATAATAAAACATTTATACACACTTCAGTACTATTTAATTAGGTACTCAATTACTGAAAAAATAAAACAGTCCAAAAGTCTCTAATCTACTTTTAAATTGGTGTAATTCAATACTAAATTTATGTAGCATTTTAAAGTTTATCAAAAATGTTGACCAGTACAGGGATCTTTGTTTATTTAAGGCAGTTCTTATTAGTGAGGTGGTTTTAAGGCAGTGTTACATAATATAATCCTGTTAGATATAGAAGTTGCCCTTAATCCTTAATAGTGCAATATAACTATACGAAGTAGTCATATAATATTTGGCATGTTAATTATACATAATCAAGGCATTATTAATAATTAGTGTCTCAATAATAGTCTGTAGTGTCTTTATCTCAAATCCAATTTTTAATAATTCAATTTAAAACAGTATATTTTAAAGATGAAAGTGAAGTTGGATTAGTATACAACTTGGAATTAGCCAAATTCAACAATGCATGTATTATAACCTGATCAAACTATTTATGGATTGGCGTGGTAATAAACAATATTAATAATAATATGAAGACTTATAGTTTCACAAAAGCCAAGGTTACAATTAAGTGCAGCTTATGGCATTTTCATATTATCATCATGATTGTGTAAACAAATACAGTTAATTAACTTCCCTTATGCTCATATTACTTTGTATCTAGTTATTGACACTGTTATGGTATTCTGTTAATTCAGAATGACATGATGCTCAAAGTAATGTCAAATACGGGATAGATAGGTAGTTAGGTAGGTAGGTAGGTAGGTAGGTCGGCAGATAGATAGATAGATAGATAGATAGATAGATAGATACATAGATACATAGATAGATACATAGATAGATACATAGATAGATAGATGGATAGATAGATAGAAAGATACATAGATAGATAGATAGATAAATAGATATAGAGATAGATATATAGATAGATATAGAGATAGATACATAGATAGATAGATGGATAGATAGATAGACAGATTAATAGATAGATAGATAGATAGATAGATAGATAGACGGATGGATATATAGATAGGTAGTTAAATAGATAGATAGACAGGTAGCTAAATAGATAGATTTGATATAGATATATAGATAGATAGATATATATATATAGATATATAGATAGATAGATAAAATATTGTGATATATCTATACATTTCTATCTTTATTTAGTTTAGTTTTTTCTTTCATTTTATCGAGTTAAGCAT
This sequence comes from Alitta virens, assembly GCA_932294295.1. Taxonomy (NCBI): domain Eukaryota; kingdom Metazoa; phylum Annelida; class Polychaeta; order Phyllodocida; family Nereididae; genus Alitta; species Alitta virens. The sequence continues at coordinate 8,252,634 of OW028585.1, read as the reverse complement.
GCAATGTCACCTGTCATCTTTCAGTTAATGCTTCAGCAGTGATGTGCATTTAATCAAACATAGTCATGTGGACTTGCCCCACTTGCACGGCTGGATTAGTGTTAAATATTTCATGTTGAGCTTAATGTCACTTTTTGTATAATAGCCTGTCCCGATTTGAGCACAGTCCTTTTATGGCAAGACTGTGAGCCAATCAGGAGGCTTCAGTGTATTCAGTATGGGTTAATATTGGACTGCTGCAATGTATGTTGGATGGCTGCAGTATATGTTGGATGGTTGCAAAGCTGGTTGGAGCCCTGCTCCCCCCCCCCCTTCCCCTCAACTGTTGGGGCAATTTATTCAAGAAGCCCTCCCTTCCTGAGTTACTCATTTATATAATCTCTTTATTTATCTATTTTAATGTCTTCATATATCTATTTGTTCTTTCTATATTTATGTTTGTCTTTAAACTCAACCTTAATGCTTCAAGGTTAATAAGACTAATTAAGGGGGATCAGAGAAAAATGTAATCAATAAAATCTTCCTTAAAACCACTGGGGTTAACACCTGCTTACCATGAAGGTGTTTGAATATATTTCTTTAAGTTGGTTTATTTTTCAAACAATAGTGGTGTTCTTATTTTTTTATACAGTTTGAAATATTTTATTTCAATATTGGAATGTGAGATTTAATATGAGATTGTGGTGAAATATCATTGTGGCAAAGAAACCAAAAACAAAAATTAAGTACTTTTTACTGCATGAACTTTAACATGACTTGAAAAATAATGATATTCATTTACCGAATATAACTTGCTAAGTAAATTGCAATTTTTTTTTGCAAAAAAGAATTAAGAAATAATGAAAGAAAAATAGAGAGAAAGATAGAGAGAGAAAAGAAGAAAGATAGAACGAAAGAAAGTCAAAAATAAAAAAAAAGTAAAAATGTAAAAAAAAAAAAAGAAAAAACATCTCTTAGACAGTCTATTAATCAGGTAATCAGTAAATTAATCAGTCAAGCAATTAGACAATCAATTATTAGTCAGTCATTCAGCCAGTCAGAAAGTCAGTCAGTCAAATAAGACAGTCAGTCTGGACATTCAAGTTCGTCTAGTCAGTCAGTCATTCAATCATTCAGTCAGTCAGTCAGTCAGTCAGCACGTCAGTCATTCAGTCAGTCAGTCAGTCAGTCAGTCAGTCAGTCAGCACGTCAGCACGTCAGTCAATCACTCAGTCATTCAGACAGTCAGTCCTTCATAAATAAAATTTTGCAACTTCAGCATTTTGTAAGAAAAATCGATAGCTCCTATGATTACAAAGACTGTTAATTCGAGAGAAAAATCCTTTGAAATCAGTACAGATCGAAACCACACGCTGCCATGTTTATACACGTTTACAAAATAAAACTGGCATATAATTTATAAATTATATTATAACATTGTCATTAGGAATGTCTATTATATTAAAGTCAATGGTTAAAATGTTGATTCTGCAGGTGTTACAAAATATGTTACTTTAGATATATTAGGACCAACTTACAATTAAGATTAAAACAAATAATCCACCATATATAAATTAATCTACTATATATAAATTAATCTACTATATATAAATTTATCTCAATTCTAAGACTACCTCAAAAAGACTAATTAAATATATCAACAAAGTAAACTCTAAATTGCAATGTTAAATTAAATACAACAACATAAATATTTTTATTTGTCTTAATAGCGAGGTTGCCTTAATGGTGAGGTAGTCTTAAGGCTAGGGGTCTACTGTACTTTTTGTATTAAGAACCATTTAAAGAAATACTTTTTCATGATATTTTTTTTACGTTTCAGAATGAACTGAATACAAAATTGTTACAAATGAAAGTAGCACCAGAAAAAATAAAATATAAAAGTCCTTTCATATATCTGGCATACTGCTGTATACTAGCCGCTACTATCAATAACATACCTAAAGGCAAAAAAGAAAAAAGGCTTTTATGCTTTTATATGAAATATTGGACAGTCGCGTGCTCACCGAATCAGCCTGATGAAATGCATAGTGGAAATATCATATACATATACAGGTAAAATATGAAATTTGCACATATATTTGGTTGATTAGTGCATCAAAGGTGATGAATGTATGATTGTATGACGTGATTAATATGCATAATATTATTAGTACATGGCTGTTTGCATGGAATTTGTATTATTACTAGTTTTGAAATAAACTCTCGAAATGTGAAATAATATATAGAATGAATGCAAACTTTATTAGCTGTGCGTGTGTGTGTGATTAGGGCTTTACATCCTGTATTTCTGCACCTGATGGGCTAATTAGGACAGGCAGAGACCATGGCAATGAGACGAAGGATGAAACAGCCATCCAACTTAGGCCCGACCGGGAATCGAACCCAGGACCCAGCGGTTGGCTTTACTAGCTGATTGGGCTAGTGTTAAAAGGCATTGCTAAGATCATATTTAAGGCCATGGGTTCGATTCTTGGGATATGAAAATAATATTTACTATAATAATCTTTGCTGAAACATTTATTTTACATAAAACAATTATTTATGTTGCTTGCATTTGGCCAAATATTAAACAAAATGGTTTTAGTCACATGGACAAGAAAAATGTATATTATGTTATTGCTTGAAATTTAAGAAGAAAGATATTTAGTCACGGCAATTGGGGTTAAACAGAGAGACAGACAGACAAAAAGTATTTATTTGAACATAAACTTACAATTTACATAAACAAAAATAATCAAGGAAAACTGGTTATATTATGGTCATAGGAGACATTTACTAAGGTCAAAAGCCGTTGATGTGCATGCCACCTATGAGCCATTTGGTGTTTTAACATATGCATATTGGCGATATATGAAAGGAACATCATGGTAATGATTGCAAGTGCTACAAGCAGCTGATGGGCTACCTTGTACTGCATACATAACAGTTTGGATTAGTGCAGTCTGTTTGATAGGCATTGATATAAACCCTTTTCAGATAGAATGATAAACCATGAAGACTGTGTGTGCTCATTTTATCTATGATCATTTTTGGTGCTTGATTAATTATTTGTGGTAATCTATTTTTGACTGAGCTTTTTGACAGTTGGTACCTGAGCCAGGGGATTATTTATAGATGTCTGTCTCTTGTTGGATAGGGGTGAATATCTAACTGCCGGGGAAAATTAAACTGTTGAAAGTAGTGTGGTAGATTTTGGTTAGATAATCTGTGGTATTTTTCCACTCCTGTAAATGCAAAATATCATCTAATTTTAATAAATTAAGTTGTTTGAACAGTGGATTTGTATGGGAATTATACTTGCTTTTTGTTATTATTCTTATCACTCTTTTTTGCAGTTTCATTAACCTATTTGATTTTAATCCCCAAAGTAAAACACCATAAAGTAAATGTGATAAGACAAGAGAATTATATATTACAAGTAATGTTTTAGTTGGAAGAAACCATTTAACACGATTCATAACCCCAATAATTTTTGATATTTTCTTTTGGATCTTACATATATGATCATTCCATGTTAGACTTTCATCTATTGTAATACCCAGGAAATCAGAACTTCCCACTCTTTATAGTCTTTCACCATCCAAATATAACTGTATGTCTGGAATGTATTTATTTTTGGTGTGAAAGATCACATATTTAGTTTTTGAGACATTCAGAGACAGCTTATTTACCTTTAACCAACTACTGATATTCATGAGCTCATTATTCAAATGAATCGACCGGTTGTATGCTAATAGTGTTGTGTCATCTGCGTACATGATGAATTTGAACATATTTAGATGCTAAATTAATTGGCGCTGTCTGGGACAGCTAGAAACCCCACCTTTTAGGTAAATCTTTAAGGCATTGTATATTTAATTTCAACTACAGAAATACTTAATTGTAACTACAACATGATCATAATAGCTCATTATATTTGACTCACACAAAAATAAAAGTCATCGCAATAATAGTAATATGAATTTGTTTAATAAATATCATAAGGTATGGAAAATAAAAAATATTCAAAACATTGAGATCTATATCTTAATGCACAACATATCTTTAATTTAATTTCCACTTATTTTAAAGCTTATCTTTTTAACTGGTTGCTTTTGATTATTTATTTATAACTTTTAGTTATTATTTTTTACTTTTTTGAATTTATTACTTTATTAGAACGGCATGTATATGAGTACGCATGCGCAACTATTATGCAAAATTATATAAGAGTTGCAAAGTGATTTTAAAATTTGCAAAATATGAAAAATTATCACCTCCATGAAGATTGTGATGCTAGCGGATGACATATTTACCTTTAAACTTCAGGGGTGGTGAATACTTTTGCAACTCACTGTACTTACACATTTAAGTAGCAAAATATATACTTTTGCGTGGCGGTCACAAGTTAACTTACATCGCAGCTAAGCAAGTCATTAAATGCTGTGCTTAATTAGCCAATTAGGCTGTCTTTATGGCAAGGAATACTTCCAAATTGGGCTATTTTGCTCTTTGATTTTCTGACAGGAATTCTAATGACATCAAATTTGAATGTATTTTCTCGACTTCAGCTCCACGAATAGAGGTTTTTCACTGAACAGCCCTGAATTCAGCAAGACATAAGTCTTTCCTCTCCTCTTATTACCCATTTTGCTTTTCATACACAATATATCATAAATAACTGATTCCAATAATATTATTTTCCCAGGGAAATAACAGAAATCAACCGAACGATAAGATGTCAAATATACATTAAAATGTACTAAAAATACTGCTGCTATGATGCACATTGCTGCAGCCGATCACAGCCAAGGGCGGGAACATATTCAGCCAATATAATTGCAGTATTCTGTCATAGCCACCTGGTGGAAATATAAAGAACTTTCCGTGAAAATCCGCTATTATATGATAATGCAGTTAACATGTAATATTATTCATTTATTGGACCCTCTTAGCAGTATCATTTTATTGCATTGCCTATGTCTATGTGTTTATGTCTCAATGCTACTGGGATTCAAGCTTAGTTAGCTTATGACCAATTGCAGGCAGTTATAATGATGAGATGATAAGGCTGCTTAGAGTACCCACCATGTTACACATTTACCCCATGGGTGGGATCCTTTGCTTGCCTCAGCATAGACAGTGAGTACACGGCACCTCCAATGATAATAATGTCTCATGCATCCAGGTGAGATGCAGCTTCTTAAAGAGCCTAATTAGACTCCAGCTCTAAATGAGTTATTCATTCATTTGTTCATCATTATAATTCATGTAAGACAGTGAAAGAAGAAAGAAAGAATGAAAGAATAAATGAACTTATACCATGCCGACTTCAAAATAATATCCTTAGCAGGCCTGGTCAAACTTGAGCCTTTCTCAGCTCCCTGTAGGTTATGTTTAAAATGATAAATACATGCTTATATTTTATAAAACCAAATCATAGACTAATAAATGTCTGGGCCCTTGAATTTTTTTTAACAATTTTGTTATTTAATATTGAACCCCTCCAATCTATGGGGGTTCAAAGTTAGCAGGCCCATTTTCCCTGCCTTGCCCTACATATTAAAAATTAATCAGCTTAAAGGCACAGGTGTAACCTTAACAACAAAAGGCGTGGTTACCTTTGGATTAATAAACACCTGGGTATAAAACAGGTATGGGAAAATAAGTTCCTAAAACCTGATACAGAAAGTCTTCAAAAGTTTTAATAACCTTTTGCAACTAGGGCTTCAAACGTTTAGTAGTAAAGAACATTGCTGCACTATTCGAATTATAAGCAAAGGTAAAAGAAGATTATAATTTATAGTTTTTTCTTATTCAGCTGGGTAGTATGCATTTCTATTAATCAAACTTTAACTTCATTATATATATTTTTTCTACTTTCAAGTACAACTCTGCAGTAAATCATCTATAATATAACTTTGATGTTTGATATCAGTAGGGTTGATCAGTTCACGCGTGACCTCTAGAACCCGGAAATTACAGCACAATGCACGACGTCACTGCTACCCAATACTAGATGACATCATCAATAATTGGGCTGCGGTGATGCTGCATCCAATGGTGCTTCCGGCAAATAAACTAATATCACCATTTCATGTTAGAACATCAAATATCATTGACAAATATCACGGTCAGTAATAAAAACGAGGCACAGAGAACGTCATGAACGTCATAAGCGTCGTCGCTTTGCATAGTACATTTTATTACACAGCACCTTCATTTTAGTCAGATTTTCGAGATTCAAAGTTTATTATATACAAAAATGTTCAGGTGTATTGCTTATGACGTGGACTGAAAGAATTCTGACCTCAATATTTCATAAAATGACTTTGAATTCGCGAATTTCAGTAAGGCACATTGCCGAGACGACAAATTAGCTGACCAAGCGAGAATGTCACGTAAGGCTGAGCGACAAATACAAGTAAGTATTCGGGTCTGGTGAGCGTGATTGGTTTTTGCCAAATAAATTAATGTAACTTGCCACGTTAGCTAATTTGGCCGTAAGTGCTATTGGTTGTAACAGGTGATGTCATGTACTGTACAGGTGTTTTCCGGTACAAGGTCACATGAGAACCGACCAGCCCTATAATATTATTGGCTGCATAGTAGTACGCGGCCAAATGTGCCACGTGCGTTTTCCATGAGAAGGATAGAAACTCTAATTATAATGAGGCAAAAACCATGCATTTTCCATGCGTTTATCCTTCTCCTTGAAAACGCACGTGGCACATTTGTAGTCCATAATACATGAAATAATTAAAGCTGTGAAATTGCACACACCCTATACATTATAAATTGTCACAAGCAGTTCATCATTACATCTGCCAAAATAATATAGATCGAGGACAGGTACACAAAAAAAGTATAAAGCTCTGCACACACTCCAGATATAAGCCTATCCCATACTAAGTAAAGACATGCAATTCAAATTACATCAGTGTCAAATAATCCTGTAAAAATATAATAACCTTGTTTTTCACATTAGGCCTGATTGTCGTAACTGCCTTGAACATGTTTTAACCCATACCTAATTTGCCTCAGCATGAACTGAGTAAATTGATTTTGTTGATATCCACTGCTTTGATGGGCTTAATAATCCTTAATAAGAGTTATTTTATAATTTCACCTGTGTATCATATTGATAAGACAATGCATATTCGAATAATTATGATTTATATCTTATTTATTTACCATGTAATGAATATTGTAAGTTTGAAGTATACGTCCCGTACCGCACTAACATAATTTAAGGTGGGGGTGGGGACCTAGCTCAGTGGTAGCGATCAAGGCTTGCTTCCAACCACTGGTTCAATTCCTGGTTGAACCTAAGTTGGATGGCTATTTTATTCTCATTTATTATCTCATTGCAATGGTCCCTGCCTGTCCTAATTAGCCTATCAGGTGCAGAAATATAGGATTTAGAGCCCAAATCCACCCACTAACCAGGACATTTAAGGCTTTATTGCGGGGTGTTGACATTTAACGCAATAAAAAGTCAATCCCAGAACTAGGATGTCACGTTAGCGGTGTGTGACACAAACTCCTCAGATTAAAAATCACAAATCAGTATGAGTGAAGTCATAATCACAATAGCAAGCGATGTCATTAGTGCACTGGGGGTGAGTGGGTGGATTAGGGCTTTGCGTCCTGTATTTCTGCACCTGATGGGCTAATTAGGACAGGCAGACCAGAGAGATATGAGATGAAGGATGAAGCTTTATGCTGTCGTGGATATTTGCAATATTTTACAATATTTTTTATTAAAGCATGCAAAGCATAGCTTACTCCGTCACAGCAATATTTTATTAATCATGGAGAGCACACTCTCCTTCACACAGCGCTCACATACTTGTGCCAGCCACCAAACTTAAGCTTGATGTGAAATTAAACATGTGACCCATTGTCAACCAGTGGTTGGAAAACAGCGTGCTAGCTTATGCACTGGGGAAATGGACAATTAAGATACAGATGTATCCATATTAGTAGATATACTTATACATTGTAGTGCAGTATAGCGGACCCAAATTATTGACATCGATGAAATATGAACAAAAATGTAAATTTTTTACAAATTTCGTTCTGGCACACAATAAGGATACATTTATGTAGAGTAGCGGGGATTTGGGGTTAGCAGCCCCCAGGAAAGGGAAAAATAAACTATCATTAACTTGCGTTCTTGCCTCACTGCCGCCATTAGTTTGTGACGTCACTCATTGAATTCAAGCATTTTACGTCATAGGCCTGGCAACGAGGCTCGCTAAATATGATCAATAATTTGGGTCCGCTATACTGCACTTTTTCCATTGTATCTGTTATATTCTCTGTTGAAGAAGGACCTCCCTTAAGGCCAAAGCTGCTACTATCACGGGGATTGTGGTGGTGGTGGAATAGGGCATTACGTCCTGTATTTCTGCACCTGATGGGCTAATTAGGACAGGTAGTAGGGACTATGAGACAAAGGGTGAAACAGCCATCCAACATAGGCTCGACCGGGAATTGAACCCGGAACCTAGTGGTTGGAAGCCCAGTGCGCTACCACTGAGCTAGGCCCCCACCTACTATCAAGGGGACAACAATGATATGAATATCTCTAAAACTGTTGCAAATTAGCCGCAGAATGATGGATCAGTTGTTTCTTTGCAGCAGCTGTCAATAACTGCTTGGGTAGCTTAAAAACTATCTATATTACTAAAATCCACAGATAGTCTATGAGATTTAGAGGGGAAAATAAGCCATGACATGAGCTCGTCACTGTGTGTCGTCACCTCACAGCCCAGTGACCTAATTATGTACATGTTTTGCTCAATTACACGTGTAAAGTAAATTATTATTTTTTCTTATGGTCTATAGGCTGGCTTATGCGATGTGCACTGAAGACACAATCCTCAAATGAAATTGGCCACATACCTTCTCTAGCTGTTTCCAGTAAATCTTTTTCCGATGCTGATATTTCTGTAGACTTGTTCATCATTCCAGCCGGCGAACATTTATTAACATACCGGTCGCTGTTTTTCGACAAACCGGGCTTCGGAAGCTTCTTTATTGGTGACAGTCTTTTTCCTTTCACTTCCAGTCGAGTTTCGTGAATCTGAGTCACTTGGATAGTGGTGGTTTTGTCTTTGCTTGCCAGTGAGCCCATGACGTCACAATTGGAACTGTTTATGACGTCAAAGCAGTCAAGAGATGTGATTTGTTCTCGTAGGAACGACGTGGTGAATCGTAAAATTCACAACAAATAATTGTTTTTTTTTTAATGTTATATTCCTATTGGCAAAATTATCACTAAGTTCCAAAATGGCACGGGATAGAAAACTGCCCTAACCCGATATATTACACAGTACTTATATTGATGCTTCGATTATATCGGCCAGTGATCTGATAGTTACAAATCCTCTTTTTTTTAATCCAGTGAGTGGTAAAAATCGATGGTATTGCCTTTAATGTCCGATTTGAAAAGTGTACCAAAATGTTGCAAGTCAAAGTTGTACTGAATAGACCAGATTGGTTGGTGCAAAAATCACTGAATCGGCAGACAATATTGGCAACGGCAGCTGGAACCAAATGCAATGTCGATGAAGCATTCAAAATCGGAAACTGGACCCTGACAAAAACTGCTTTGTGATCTCTTTACACTTTAAACGGATGGCACTCGATAGAGATATGTGTCCGCAAGGCAAAACTGGCAAGGATTTTGGCTTTACTAAAAATGTACAAAGCCAGCATCAATTCTAGAAAATGTACTACAATTCCAGGGGTGTTAACATCCAATGAACAAGGAAGGCATTAATCCATCAATTTTGAAACTTTCTTTAAGATCAAATAAACTTGCAAGCCATATCTGGGAGCCATTATCCAAGTCTGAAAGCAGAAGAAAAAACAAGTATTACATATAGCAGTCACAAAGGATAGGTAGGTACAATATGTAAGTTGGTTCCTAATTGACATTTTGAACCATGATAGAATATAGAATGGAGTGTGTACATTTATAATTAATTTTTTAAGTACCATCCCGGATAGCATTCTAAAATGTTGATACGATGTTGTTCCTACAGCGGCCAATATAAAAATGTTGTTGGCTGATTAAGAATGTTATCTGGGATTTAACTTGTCCTCAAGCTCGCTTTCCATTAAGTTCCAAAACAACTAACATTTAGTTTTGAAATATTGTGCGAATAAAATACTATTCTAACAATATCTCACACTGTTGCCTGCAACTATACTACTAAATAGGTGTCTAGTCAAAACGTTCTGTAACCAAAATGTCCAGCCTCATAAATGATGTCATTAAAATCTGCTTTTTCTCAATATCTGGCAATTTTTTTTAAGTTCATTTTATGACTGGCATGTAATTACAGGGCACGTGGACAAATATGTATGTAGAGTCATTCCATAAATCATAGTTCTTATTACTTGGAGTTCCAACTAACATAGAATAGCAAGGCTTGGCTTGATGTTGTATGAAGTAATTTTTCCTACATGTATAGCTATTTATAGTCAAAATTCCTATATCTCTAGATTTAGACCATTATATGCAAATATTTATATAAACCAATACTACCTTCTTGTCACATAATATTTATTACCATTTCTTGTTCATTTGTAAACAGCAATTTAACTTTAAGGTACAATAAATAATTTAAATATAGTTTTTCATGCCATCAAAAATTCAATACGTAAACATACTAAACAAACCTAGTGATGATGTCACAATACTGAACAATGGGTGACGATGCCATTTCCATTGTGTTTCCAATGTTTTGATCTGGATTTTCTTAAAATTTATGATAGTTTTTTTTGTACTTAATGCCTGATAGACAGTCTAGCTGATGCAAACTAAATGTGTCTTGATTTATTAAGGCTATTTGATAAAGTCTTAGAAACTTGCAATAATTGACAGACAGTGCAGCTTTAAATTATATGTTACTTAAAGTAACAATATTTTCTATATGTTCCTAATTGCGAGGTAATCATAGACTTAACAAGAAAAGCTGTCTTTAAAAAAAGACACCTGTACCAGACTTGTTTGAGATTATTGTAGATTGTGCTGAATAAAGATTTTGTGGTTGGTTTTTTTTTGTAAACCACAAAAAATACTTATAAAAACATAATAAGAAGACTTTCCCTTGGTTGGGTTCTTAAGCAGTAAGATATCTTAAGTGAGAGGTGTTCTATAGATTTAGATCTGGTACAAAAACCAGTCTCACGTTATTGAAAGCTAAGCTCCAGGGGATGTCATGTGAATCAAGGACTGTCATAGTATATGGCCGGCCTGATCTGGTGTGACATACCCGGAAGTACTAACACAATACATGACGTCACCATAGCCCAATTATCGATGACGTCATTTAGTATTGTGTAACGGTGACGTAATGTTTTCTTCAAGCATTTCCAGGTACACTCGGAGACAGTGAATTTCGCCACCCCCCTAAAACTACAATAAACACCTTTTAGATGGCTGCCACAGCGTAAGAACACTGTCAATGATCTATACAATTAGTTTTGTAACAAATCAAGTTGTTGCAATGTGCATAATCATGTTTTAGGGGGGTGGCAAATCTCGTTGTCATGAGTGTACAAAGGTCACACGAGAACTGTCCAGCCACATGCTGCTTTCATATTGTGGCATTCATAGCGAGTTGCCATTAATAAACGAGAGCTCTCTTTTGTCATGAAATAAGACCTGGCCTGGCCCCCCTTCCTGAGCAGCGTCTCAGCTGGATGACATTAGGATGACACTTTAACTTGGTGGTCCCTTGTCCTTAGTGTCTATGCTGAGGCAAGTACAAGATCCCATCCTTAGGGTAAATGTGTAGCATGGGTGGACTACTTCTCTCTTTCACCTCATCAATCAACCCTCGATACTGGAAAGAACTTGCCTTAGAGAGCTGCACTTCCCACATCTATATATCTATTGATCTATCTATCTATCTTTCTGTCTATCTATTCATCAATCTATCTATATGTCTATCTATCTATGTATCTGTCTATCTATCTATCTATCTATCCATCTATCTATCTATGTATCAGTCTATCTATCTATCTATCTGTCTATCTATCTGTCTATCTATCTATCTGTCTATCTATCTATCTATATATCTATCTATCTATATATATATCTATCTATCTGTCTGTCTGTCTATCTAACTATCTAACTATCTATCTTTCTATCCATCCTTCTGTGTATCTATCTATCTATCTGTCCAGATATCTATCTATTGGTCTATCGGTCTATCTATCTGTATATCTATCCATAATCTTTTTCCAGTTATCTTTAAGTTACCAATAATCAATACCAATAACTTCCTTTGTATCCTTGCTGATATTATTTTTCACAATTTCCATCGTCATATCTTTTATTACAGATTGCCAAAGACCATATAATAACCATATTTTTTTTTCATCCTTAACTTCTCATATCATCTGATAACTATGAAGTCCAGTGCAAAACTTCCTTTTATCTTGGAAGCATTGTAAACCTTCCTTTCATCTCATATCTATATTTTATGGTTTGTAATTCTATACTTTTATGCCTTTGGGCATTTATGGATTTATGAGTAAACGTCCTTTTTGATAAAATTACTCTTTTGTATAATATTGCTGTTTCATATAATTATACGTGTACTCAGAACTTGAGAATAACATTATAAATTTTTGTCTTGTACATAAATTGTATTCCATTCTTCCCTCAGCTGCTGTTAGCCAATCAGAATGCTTTATGTTGTCATCCAACATTGTTGTATGTTAGATGGCTGCATGAAGTGTATGTTGGATACCGGCAACTTGGAGTTCTATTTACCTCACTATTAAGACCACCCCACCATGAGAAATTGCAACTTCAACAAAAACTTCGATAAAATATTCTGGTATCATTTAGGAAATAAATTTAGGATGAAACAACAAATTTGTGATTTACCTGCGGATGATTGTTCTTTTTTTTTGTTGTTGTCATAATGAGTATATAAATCAATCTTAATGCTGAGACATTCTGTATAAATTATGCATTCAAAGCATTATAACCTATTAACTTAAAGAAACTTAGTACTTATAACTGCAGGCCGTTTAAATATTCTTAAGGATTTGTTTGTTTTTCGTTGCTTAAATCTGAACATTGCTCCAGCAATTAAGTACTGTATAACTCTAGGTTGATCTGTTTTCACATATTGTGAATTATAACCAAGCAAACTGAACGATTAAAAGGATAAATATTTTTTATTTGAATAAATCATATTTGCTTGAATTCATTCAAGAGATACGCTGAGGCAGATGAAAGACTTCACCCACGAGGTAAATGCGAAACAAGCCAGAAGTCCTGTTCCCACCTGCAAGAACTGCTACGAATTTTGCCATAACCCTTCAAAATTCTACGATATATAGTTCATAATGTGCGGTGGACTTTTTAAGACCAGCTACGATCTGAATTCATTGCATTGTATTGTATTGTATTGTATCATGTTGTGTTGTATTGCATTGTGGTGAATTGTATTGTATTGTATCATGTTGTGTTGTATTGCATTGTGGTGTATTGTATTGTATTGTATTGTATCATGTTGTGTGGTATTGCATTGTGGTGTATTGTATTGTATTGTATTGTATCATGTTGTGTTGTATTGCATTGTGGTGTATTGTATTGTATTGAATTGTATTGTATTGTATTGTATCATTGTTGTGTTGCATTGTATTGTATTGTATCATGTTGTGTTGTATTGCATTGTGGTGTATTGTATTGTATTGCATTGTATTGTATTTTATTGTATCATGTTGTGTTGTATTGCATTGTATTGTATTGTATTGTATCATGTTGTGTTGTATTGTATTGTATTGTATCATGTTGTGTTGTTTTGTATTGTATTGTATTGTATTGTATTGTATTGTATCATGTTGTGTTGTATTGTATTGTATCATGTTGTGTTGTATTGTATTGTATTGCATTGTATTGTATCATGTCGTGTTGTATTGTGTTGTATTGTATTGTATTGTATCACGTTGTGTTGTATTGTATCATGTTGTGTTGTATTGCATTGTGGTGTGTTGTGTTGTATTGTATTGTATTGCATTGTGGCATATTGTATTGTATTGCATTGTTTTGTTTTGTATTGTATTGAATTGTATCATGTTGTGTTGTATTGCATTGTGGTGTATTGTAGTGTATTGCATTGTATTGTATTGCATTGTATTGTATTGTATCATGTTGTGTTGTATTGCATTATATTGTATTGTATTGTATCATGTTGTGTTGTATTGTATTGTATTGTATCATGTCGTGTTGTATTGTGTTGTGTTGTATTGTATTGTATTGTATTGTATCATGTTGTGTTGTATTGTATCATGTTATGTTGTATTGCATTGTGGTGTGTTGTGTTGTATTGTATTGTATTGCATTGTGGCATATTGTATTGTATTGCATTGTTTTGTTTTGTATTGTATTGTATTGTATCATGTTGTGTTGTATTGCATTGTAGTGTATTGCATTGTATTGTATTGTATCATGTTGTGTTGGATTGCATTGTATTGTATTGTATTGTATCATGTTGTATTGTATTGTATTGTATTGTATCATGTTGTGTTGTGTTGTATTGCATTGTATTGTATTGTGTTGCATTGTATTGTATTGCATTGTATTGTATTGTATCATGTTGTGTTGTATTGTATTGTATTGCATTGTATTGTATTGTATCATGTTGTGTTGTATTGTATTGCATCATGTTGTGTTTTATTGCATTGTGGTGTGTTGTATTGTATTGTATTGCATTGCATTGTGGCATATTGTATTGTATTGTTTTATTGTATTGTATTATGTTTTGTTGTATTGTATTGTATTGCATTGTGGTGTATTGTATTGTGGTGTATTGTATTGTATCATGTTGTGTTGTGGTGTATTGTATTGTATTGCATTGCATTGTATCATGTTGTGTTGTATTGTATTACATTGTGGCATATTGTATTGTATTGCATTGTTTTGTTTTGTATTGTATTGTATTGTATTGTATTGTATTGTATCATGTTGTGTTGTATTATATTGTGTTGTATTGTGTTGTATTGTATTGTATCATGTTGTGATGTATTGCATTGTGGTGTATTGCATTGTATCATGTTGTGTTGTATTGCATTGTGGTGTATTGTATTGTATTGTATCATGTTGTGTTGTATTGCATTGTGGTGTATTGTATTGTATTGAATTGTGTTGTATTGTATTGTATTGTATCATGTTGTGTTGTATTGCATTGTGGTGTATTGTATTGTATTGTATCATGTTGTGTTGTATTGTATTGTATTGTGGTGTATTGTATTGTATTGTATCATGTTGTGTTGTATTGCATTGTGGTGTATTGTATTGCATTGTATTGTATTGTATTTTATTGTATCATGTTGTGTTGTATTGCATTGTATTGTATTGTATCATGTTGTGTTGCATTGTATTGTATTGTATCATGTTGTGTTGTATTGTATTGTATTGTATCATGTTGTGTTGTATTGTATTGTATTGCATTGTGGCATATTGTATTGTATTGCATTGTTTTATTGTATTGTATTATGTTTTGTTGTATTGTATTGCATTGTGGTGTATTGTATTGTGGTGTATTGTATTGTATCATGTTGTGTTGTATTGTATTACATTGTGGCATATTGTATTGTATTGCATTGTTTTGTTTTGTATTGTATTGTATTGTATTGTATTGTATTGTATTGTATCATGTTGTGTTGTATTGTATTGTGTTGTATTGTATTGTATCATGTTGTGTTGCATTGCATTGTGGTGTGTTGTGTTGTATTGTATTGTATTGTATTGTATTGTATTGTATTGTATTGTATCATGTTGTGTTGTATTGCATTGTGGCATATTGTATTGTATTGCATTGTTTTGTTTTGTATTGTATTGTATTGTATCATGTTGTGTTGTATTGCATTGTGTGTTGTGTTGTATTGTATTGTATTGCATTATGGCATATTATATTGTATTGCATTGTTTTGTTTTGTATTGTATTGTATTGTATTGTATTTTATTGTATTTTATTGTATCATGTTGTGTTGTATTGTATTGTGTTGTATTGTATTGTGTTGTATTGTATTGTATCATGTTGTGTTGTATTGCATTGTGGCATATTGTATTGTATTGCATTGTTTTGTTTTGTATTGTATTGTATTGTATCATGTTGTGTTGTATTGCATTGTGTGTTGTGTTGTATTGTATTGTATTGCATTGTGGCATATTATATTGTATTGCATTGTTTTGTTTTGTATTGTATTGTATTGTATTGTATCATGTTGTATTGTGGTGTATTGTATTGTATCATGTTGTGTTGTGGTGTATTGTATTGTATTGCATTGTATTGTATCAGGTTGTGTTGTATTGTATTGTTTTGCATTGTGACGTATTGTATTGTATTGTATTTATTGTATTGTATTTTATTGTATTGTATCATGTTGTGTTGTATTGTATTACATTGTGGCATATTGTATTGTATTGCATTGTTTTGTATTGTATTGTATTGTATTGTATCATGTTGTGTTGTGTTGTATTGTATTGTATTGTATTGCATTGTGGCATATTGTATTGTATTGCATTGTTTTGTTTTGTACTGTATTGTATTGTATTATGTTTTGTTGTATTGTATTGTATTGCATTGTGGTGTATTGTATTGTATTTTACTGTATTGTATTGTATTGTATTGTACTTTATTGCATTGTGTTGTGTTGCATTAAGTTGTAATGTATTGTATTGTAATTTAATAAATATGCATGTGTCAGATTTCTGCTCACATGGGCTTACCAATAATATTAGTGTATTACTAATAGGCACATATCAAAGTATACTGTTACTACATATGTCATATTCATTGAAGGATAGGTCGTCTATAAATAAATGTAAGTAGTCATATAATACACTGTATTGTCGTGATTAATATAGGTTTCCATATAATAATATCACCAATTAATATAGCAATTCGCTGCACATGACGCCTGCACACATGTTTAATTGGTTTTTTTCTTAGTAAATATTATTATGATTAAATTCCATAATTGCTTGCCCTTCAGGTGAGATAGTATTAATTTTGAAGTGAGATATTTTTTTTTTTACTTAATTTTGTTTATTTGCATATTCAATTTGATAATACAATGAGTTGCTTTGATTAAATAAGAATAAGAAAGTAAAATATATTGTTTTAAAACCTAAAAGAAGTTTGATCATGTCTTTTAATCATAGAACAAACAGAAATTTCAGCGAACTCCAGTAAATTTCACGTAATTTTAATACATAATAAACCAGTATATATACTACTGATTTTCACAAACCAGTAATTATTTGCAATATTTAAGAAAATACTTGTTAAGGCTGACTAATTACTAAAAATTATCTATTCTATTCTTTCTTACTTAATCTTAGCATTAAGGTGTCCTTAAACGAGGGTAAACTATATGTTTAAAAGTCATGCAATTATGTATTCTTTTTTTAAGTTAATAAAAATTTATATATTTTTTAAATGTTGGTTTATTTATTTATCAAACATTGCAATATTTACAAAGAGACATTGGGTAGATTAAACCAAAGTCCTAAATGTTTTCTACTGCAAATACTTATCAAGTCTTTTTTAATGTTTGTGTGTAAAATTGAATGTCTGTAAAACAAGGCGGTTTTAAATATAGGTGTTCCCAATTTCACGGATGGGCATGGCGAGTGAGCGCGGATGACCAAACATTTTTACTCTTGCTTATCCTTGTTCATACGTTAGTCATTCGCTGAGTGTTTTAACCTTTACGGACACTCCTGCTAAACCGTAACATTGTTGTAGTTCCTCCAAGTCATCTTGCCTAAGTTGGATGGCTGTTTCATCCTTCGTCTCATTGCCATGGTCTCTGCCTGTCCTAATTAGCCCAATTGGTGCATAAATACAGGACGTAAAGCCCTAATCACCCACCCACCCAATCCAAGTCATCTTCGACCATCCGTGGAGAGTGCAAACATTTTTAAACATGTTTACAAATTTGGCGGATGTTCTACAAGTAAATGGTTAACATTATTACGTAATTTAATCTAGAATTACTCAGGACTTAATCAGGAGTCCGCGAGTGTTCTATGTACGTTCGTGGCCATTCGCCCGCACTCGTGCTAACTCACGGGTACGCAGGGGAGGATGTCCATCCGTGTTTACTCGCCATCCACTTGGTTCCACTCTTGTACAGCTCGTGAAACGCTCGGGAGACACCGGCGGGCCTCCGTGGCCCACCTGTTGTTCTCCGTCGACCGTCCGCGCTACAACCGTGCCCATCCTCCTTCACTCATAGACCATTAAGCGATCGTAGCAAGCCCGACGAAAGCTAACAGCCGCCCGTTGAGCGGTTGATGGATGTTTGCCGAGCAGTCAACGGATGTCCCACGAATGCTCGTCAAAATAATTTATATGTGATTAACAGCCTCCCGTTTGACCACGAGTGAGCAAGTATTTAGTCCGATATCCGTGGTCACTCGCCATCCCCACTCATGACAGTGTGCACTGGGCTTATGAATTACGTAAATTGCAGTAATTGTCTTAACTTGTTGTTTCAAATTACGTACATTATCTTTTGGCTTCCTTAGCATATCTCATGAAAAGATATGATTTCAGAAAGAAATGTCATTCTATTTGCATTCTCTTCTATTCTAGTCCATTCTATTCTATTCTAGTCCATTCTATTCTAGTCTTTTCTATTCTAGTCCATTCTATTCTATTCTAGTCCATTCTATTCTAGTCTTTTCTATTCTAGTCCATTCTATTCTATTCTAGTCCATTCTATTCTAGTCTAGTCTATTCTGTTCTGTATTCAGAACTCAGAATTTTTAATGGTCCCTCTAAGACTAATTAGAAGTCGCTGTCAAGGGCTCCACCTTGAAGATGTTTTACATCAATATTGCAACTTAAAGTTAAAAAAAAAGCCTTAAATGGTGACTGAAAGATATCGTATTGTCATTAATTGAAGATGAATTGTTGGGATAAAAAATTGGTTAAATTAAGACTGTTATTACAAGGCCAAATGTTCATCAGAAATACCAACACTGACAGTATAAATTACCTTCATTATCGTAATTGTCTACAGTTAGTGTTGGTTTGTGGGTGGCCCCTCGGCAGCGATGACATGATCATCTAAGAGGGGTCACCCTGCTCGATGTTCTGTTAAAAAAAAATCACTGTATTTATATTTATATTTTTTTAATAATAGTGGGCTCAATAATATGCATAATTATGTGCTTTGCTACTGGTTTGAAGCTCAGTCAGTTTGTATGATAATTTGCAAAGGGGCGGGGACCTAGCTCAGAGGTAGCGCTCTGGGCTTTCAATCGCTGTGTCCCGGGTTCGATTCCCGGTCAAGCCTAAGTTGGATGGCTGTTTCATCCATCATCTCATTGCCATGGTCTCTGCCTGTCCTAATTAGCCCATCAGGTGCAGAAATACAGGACGTAAAGCCCTAATCACAGACACACACACACATGATACTTTGGAGTCCATATTATGTGCATAGACACCGAGTACTAAGTACAAACAATTTAATGAGTCACACTACCGTCATCTAGCTGAGATTGAAATCAGTATAATTATGGTATAATCAGCTAGCTGGTGCACTAAACGCTAGACTACCTAGCTATTATATATGTTGCATTTCGTATCAGCTCAAAATTAAGGCTAGCTAAATTAATACTGCAACAAGGGTGGCCTTAAAGATATTTTTTATTTATTTTTGCTTTTCATTATATTCATATTTGTTATCTTAGTAAATATACTATAAAGATAATTGAATTAATACATTTATATATTAAATTTGACATTTTACATGATATGAATATCACAAAAGTGTTATGATAGAAAAAAAATTTCATAAAATAATGCAGGACTATGACATGTGTTCTTTATAAAGGAGTTTCGATATTTCTTAATATAGTTCGTTATAGCATGGTCATTTTCTTATTTTTTTTATTTAAAATATATTTTAAAAGGGTGGCCAGATCAGCTGAAGCTGTTTCACATCCGGGCCCTTTACAGCAGTAAAAAACAATAAAATAATAAAATCCATAGATATTGATAACATTTAGCAACCATTAACAATAAATACACTAACAATAAAATACACAAACAATAAAATACACAAACAATAAAATAAACAAACAATAAAATAAACAAACAAGGAAATACACATGGTTTACAGCAGATCAGGAACCTGCTATAAAGACCACTTCACTGTTAAGACCACTGTGTTATAGCAAACCCCAAGTGTTTGACCAAAATGATTGAGGCCTAAATAATAATAACCTATTTCATAATAATTATTCCTCTAGTAAACCCCCCCCCCCCCCATCAATTTCAAGGATATTCAGGTACATTTTGCAACATGTCTTAACAGAGAGTTTGCTCTGTAATGACAGTGATGCCAATTGCAAGGGACGTTCCTTGTGCTCAGCGTCTATGCTGAGGCAAGTATAAATACCCCACCCATGGGGTAAATGTGTAACACGGACTCCAGCCAGCCTTATCATCTCATCATTACATCTGCCTCTGACAGCTGATCATATAAGCTGACTAAGCTTTTAGTCCCAGTAGCATTGAGACATTTAGGATTGACTGCACCAGATAAGTCACAAGTCAATAAATGCTGAACCATAGAAAAAAAGAACTTTCAGTAAGTGCCAACAAATACACATAACTCACCTCTGTTCTTGTGATTGTGACGTCACCTCCTTATCTCGTATGCCACGTGCACTATAGTGTTCTATTTACTGTGATGGCAACAGTTTAATATTAATATACTTTAAATATGTCAGCAATGATCCCCATAAATGATGTTCTGCAACATTTAGGCTTTTATCAGCACAACACTGCTACAGCACGTTAAACAATCACGTTGCCGTAGCTATGTTGGTTGCCATGGTAACACTTTGGTTGGCTTTTGGTCGAAGGGGAGGCTGCTTCAGCAGCTGGGAGGCTGCTTCATTCAGGTAGATGCGATGCTATTGACTTGACAGGTGTGTGGTTCTTAGCAGATCAACCTCCCTGCAGTCAGTAATTGTCAGCTAGTCATTCTGGCAGTATAACCAGGCCTGGATGATCACCGTTGCGAATGGCTTATTCATGTTATTATACACACTTGAGAAATAATAACATTGACATTTACCAGCCCTAATGAGCAATTGTTGAGCAGTACCTGTAAATAGGGCCATATTTTTGGAATCCGTTGTAAATATATTAGCAGTTGTAAATTCGCATTTAAGATAGTAAGAATGGTTAAATGTTTGATTTTAATATTTTATGGTAATATTTCTAATGTCAGATAGGAGCTTAAACGCCAACCTCATTCGGACAATAAATGCATTGATAAAATGCGTTTTCGGTGTATGAATTTATATTAATCATAATTATGGTGCAATTTCGCCTTATTAGCACTTCACCATTTTGCGACTACCCTACCATTGATTCCCAATTTCTTTTTCAATAAACATAGCAAGGAAAGCTCTTAAGCTTTGAAATCATCTGTTACATACCAGACATTGTTCCAAGAAATAGGTAATATAATGCAGTTAAAAGCCTACCTGTAAAATGAACACATTTTTAATGGCTAAATGGCCTTAATGTCAGGACACTGCGGGCAAATATATAGAACGAAGAAAGTATTACTTTTTGAAAATGACAACTGTCACTTTTAACTGTCATTTGTGTTCACACTTGCTGAATATGTTTTCAACACTATCCACTAGGTGGCTACCCCAAAAGTTGATGCGCATCCTGGTGGAATTTAGGGTCGATAAGTGGAAGTAAATCTCTAGATTTATATAGATAGATAGATAGATAGATAGATGGACAGGTGGATAGGTAGATAGATAGATAGCTAGATAGATAGATGGACAGGTGGATAGGTAGATAGATAGATAGCTAGATAGATAGATGGACAGGTGGATAGGTAGATAGATAGATAGCTAGATAGACTGACTGATAGATAGATGAATAGAAAGAAAGATATATTGGCAGATAGATAGATAGGCAGATAGGCAGATAAGCAGATTGGCAGATAAGCAGATTGGCAGATAAGCAGATAAACATATAGATAGATAGATAGATAGATAGATGTAGATTTCCCTTCATTTTTACTAACATGCCAGATAATTCATATTATAAATCTTCACCCATAGTATTTTTGGATTTAAATATAACACCCAAGAGAAAAACAATAGAAAGTTATAGCCCTAATTGCAATACCCCAGCCTGCTATATATAACAATTAAAATTATTTTTTATTTACACCATCTCAAACGGTTAATCTCAAAACCATGTAAATATCTCATATTAAAACCATGACTGTCCCCCCCCCCCCCTCCCTCCTGCTCCGGATATGCCAGCGTAGTTAAGTCAAGTCACTCAATATTATATAACACTTAACACCTAAAAAGTGAGGATAACAAAGTGTTGATAACAGAAATTAAAACATTATCAATCGACTTAAGCAGACTAAAACTAGTTACAAACTTAAGTACCAGCCTGGTATTTTCTCTCCCATATTCATATGCAACCATGGACACTAAATATTTATACATGTGAAAATTTATTTGGTGTGGGAACTGATGTAAACATGTATACTGTGCATTTTTATCTATTGTGATATTATTATCAATATTTGTATATAATTATGTAAATTTTATTCTTATATTGCTTTGCGATTTGACCTGTGATTTATATTTTATGTATATATCTTACTTAGAGCATGAATCAGCCCAGAAGACATCTAATTACGGCAACTGGGACCTTGAACGTTAAGCTATATATTATGTATAAAATAATGAGAACCTGTATATCATACTTCTGTAGGTGTAGCTTTTCTTATATGAACAAATGTCAATAAAAGCCATATATATATAGATACTTTATTTTGATGGAAATGGTACAAAATTTATTGTACATTAAGACATTTACATGATGTTAACAATGAATTGTAATCTATTATATATATAAGCCAATCAGGAAACCGTATATGTATATCTTAAACTCTACAGAAGTATGATATACAGGTTATCATTATTTTATACTAATATATACTAAAAACAAGCTCAAAATGGTACCATTGAAATGAAGACAGGATGCCAAGTTAGTGCAGTTAGAATTTCAGAAGTGGGCCCAAGAGGTATGGCGAGTCCTCAGCCAATAGTTACCCATCTATATAAATATGGTTCTAAATATTTGACCTATTTATGATTGATATTACTTGAACTGACCATGACCAATACCTCTGACGACTGTAACATGCTTTAGAAAAACATCTGCTCAGTCCCTTATTAAATTCAAACATGAAAGCAATATTTCCAAGAAACTGCTGATGAGCAGCTTGCACAACAAACTGTGTGCTATTTTAATCTAAACTTCAGTATCCACTTAGATGACCTTTGTAATCAGACAAGTAAGCAAATCAATGCCTTAAAAAGAATTAAACATTATTTGGATAAATGATGTAAAAACACCATATATAACAGCTATATAAGTAGCAATTTCAACCACTGTCCCCTTGTCTGGATGTTTATGGGCAAACTAAACTCAGATAAACTCGAAAATGTAAACAAAAGAGCTTTAAGATTTATTGAAAATCAAAATGATATGCCATATGAAGAACTATGTAAAGCAAAGAAATTTACAGTAAACCGAAGATGCATAAAATCAGCAGCAATACAAATGTGCAAAATAAAGAACAAAATGGCCCCCTTGTACTTACAATAAATCTTTTCTGTAAGGGAAGACATTTATAATTTGAGGGCAAATGACACTTTCAGTATCCCACAGTTTAACTCCATTTAATATGGCAAAAAAAGTTTGAGGTACTATGGAGCAAAATTATGGGTGCATATCCCGAGTAACATTAGAAGCAAAGTCTCACTCAGCAGCTTCAAAGCCGCAGTGACTGACTGGTTACATAATCAAAATGACATTATGAATATTAATTTTTTATAAACTACAATCTCACACAAAATGTAGAAATGACTAGTAAAATGCATTGATTTATTAAAGAGCTGTTTAATTACTTGTAACAATGCTGACTCAAAAGGTGCTGAACCTAAAATGAAGTGCTATACAGAAATGTGCTATATTTATTATATAATTGTTAGTCCTATTAGATTTATGTATTATTATTTGTATGTCGTACAGAAGCTTCTGCTTGGTTTGTGTATTTTGTCTTGAACAATGTATGTAATTCCTTGAATTGAAACGACAATAAATACAATTTTACTACTACTACTATTACTACTACCTACTGTGCCCAGGTCAGCTGGGTATTACAACTTCCAATAGGTGTCACTGAAAGTGAGTGGTGGTCAAAGAAAACCAAGCTCAGAATGGCACCATTTAAGTATCAAGAAAAGCGAGCTGATTAGGTCATAAAAAGAGAACATTCTGTGACTATACAAATACAGAACCCTTCAAGGTCCCACG
This sequence comes from Alitta virens, assembly GCA_932294295.1. NCBI lineage: Eukaryota > Metazoa > Annelida > Polychaeta > Phyllodocida > Nereididae > Alitta > Alitta virens. The sequence continues at coordinate 8,228,218 of OW028585.1, read as the reverse complement.
TAAAACCCACCACCAGGTATTTGGGAAGAACAAAATACCATGGTATTTCAAGGAACCTTGATGTTCTTGAAAGACCTTTTACAAAAGGGCATAACTTAAAATTAAATAAGTAAATCATTTATATTAAAAGTTTCCTGTGAGATAAAAAAGACTAAATGTCAGAGTTGAACTTATGTAGGTTGTGTCCATCATATTCACAAGCACGTGTGTCACCCAATGAGCCACAGAGAATTGTTTGTTTTGAATGGATTCTAAGCCCATTGATTACAGGCCAGCTAAGAGAAACTATAAATAGAACTGCTGCTTTATTCTGATCCTTGAGTCACCATCAGAGCAATGGCATCCATTGTGTAATGTTTAGCTTTGCTGCTTTCTTTTGGGGGTAACCAGATTTTGATTCTCATTCCTTCTCAAGTTTTCTGGACTGAAGCTGAGCATTTGAAGGACATTTCAAAACTGAAATACCTCTGAGGCAGTTCTTTAGGGCTTGGCGGAGACAAAAAACCTCACCATGCACGAAGAACCTGTGGGGTAGTTCACAGCACCTATGGGTGCTCTATAAAAACCTCATTGTACCTTTATTTCTTAGAGTGTATGATTGTCTTTCATCATCATTTATCCTAGAATCTGCATGCATATTATGTAAGTGTACTTCCCAGATAGCATTTCAATTCGAGCCAGCGTCGTTTCTACATCATTTTGATGTCGCCGACCTCGTGTTGACCTCAATATGATTTGTAATGCTATCCGGGTTGGTACTACAGTTCCCATCATGCCTTCAGAATAACTTGCAAGCCTTATTTACAAACTAAAGACAATATACAGGTTGATTTTCTCCTACATTATCATACAAGAGAAAGGGTTATTTTAAAGCGTTATATGTTTATTCTATGCTTTTACCTGTATTGTTATCTTAAAGTTCATCTAAAATTTAAAAGTGACCTTTGTCATTCTGAAATTAAAATGTAGTTAAAAGGTGCACTGTCTGTAAAATTTGTAATTTTCTAAGACTATCAAATTGTTGAAAATAACCTTTACTGATAATGCAAAAAATATATCATACATTGAGATAAAATCCAGACCAAAACATTGGAAACACAATCAAAGATGATCTACTACAAGATGCGCAGGCTAGCATGTACACAATGGGAACCAGTTTGTGACGTCGCCATCTGGCTAATGGTGGCAGAACTACTGCAGCACACAGTCAATTGCAGATTGCTAATGTAAACCCATAATTATGAATAATATGATCGTATATATTTATTGCTAGTCAGGAATAATGAAAATAATGAGAATTCTATTTTTAAATATTTATTGGCCTCATGCATTGATATACAAATTGGAAATTGATTTCATTTGATATTTTGCTTACAATAATAACCATATGTTTGCCATATATTATATAAGATATTCATGCAGTCACACATTGTGTATAAATAATAAATATAACATGCATACATATAATATAAATACTATACATTTTCCACATATATACAAATAGCTGATACATGACATTGACATGGTGATAAATAAATAGATAGATAATAAATAAATAAATAGTTGCATGGCAATAAATAGATAAATATATATAATTTTAATAAATATCTGATACATGACATGGTGAATAAATAATTAAAATAAATAAATACTTGCATGGTAATAGATAAATATATAAATAGGTGTAGTCATAATCAATATTAGATATTTAACTGACCTTATAATATACATTGTTTCTTAATAATTGTATGATGTTGAGACTTTTGCTGAGTATTTTTATTAGCATTAATAAACATGTTAAACCCTATTTATGATAAAATATAAGTCACACTAGATATATGATAAAAGATAAATACAATATTCTCAGTATGAAATGTTGTATTATTTATTATGTATAGACTAAAGATAAATTCACTATATGTAAGCTCTTTTATAAATATTAGTATAAATATTTTGACTATTCAGTATATCTATAAAATTTGTTTTGTAAATGATAATTTAAGAAACTAGTTGTATTATTTAAAACATAAATTAATAAGCCTGAAAAAGATGCCATTTGTGCCTGGTAGTGTCGGTAAAAGGTATTTCTGCATAATATCAATAATTGCTATGAAGAGATCCAGGGGGCAAAATCATAATAATAAGATAATCCTTAAGAAACTTTAATTATATAGAACCCGTTCTATAAATGATAATTCATGCTCCTTGGATTATTGTTCAAATACTGAATAAATTAGGTTTTACTTTTTAAGTCATTAACTAATTAACTAAGATATTTATATGTATGAATAAGTAGATTTTTAAGTTAGTTTCTTAGTCATATAACTATAGATCAGTTTTGATATCAATGACTGAGAAGTCTTGTTGACAAGTATGAAATACATTTTAGAACTATGGTTTATATATATACCATTTACAATGAAGCAATTCAATCTGTTTATAAAATTTCAGATAATGACCCCTAGTGGTAATAGACAGTAAAGTTATTTCTTAATGTAAAAACTATAATAATTTCACTGATGAGTAAGTTTCAATAATTTTTTGTTTTTCAATGATTTACTCTGACTAAGAAATTGATTTGCCTCTTTAACTTGAAAGTGAACTTCAATCCTAATGAATAATTTGGTCATTGATTCGATTAAATTTTTGCAAAGATTTTAACCACAAGTTAAATTTTGATGGCATGAAAGTTTTTCAAAACATAAATCTGTAATTTTCCTTGTTATGTTATTTGGAGAAAAAATATTTAATTGAAAAGCTAAAATTTGTTGAAAGGACTCTAGCAAAGAAATAAATGATTCACTAGGGATGACAAGGCCAGAATCTGATGACAATGTTGAATATTGCTTATGCTTTAAAAATATGTATTTATTATTATCTGGTTGTTCCTGAAGAGATGTTGTAAGTAATTGCTTACAATTTTGACATGAAAGAATTAAAGGGAACTTTTTAATCAAATAACCTGCAATATATGCAGTTGCATTAGTTTCAATTAAATCTGGAAACTCATCAGTGGTAATATTTATTGGTTGGCAGGGTTGGGAATATGGGTGATCAGTTGCAATGGTATCCACAGACTGTATTGCTTCATTATATAAGTCCTCTGGTTTGAGAAGAAAATTATCCCAATCATCTTCACAATTAGAATTTTTACTTAAATTAAATATAGATTCAACAGATAATGACCGGAAGGCAGATTCAAATCTAGAGGAATCAGGGCGATCATCGTTACGGTTTTTTGCTCTGATTAAAGAAATGAAATTTTCCAAAGCATCCTGATTTAAACGATTTGTAAAAATATACTTTAAATTAATGTTCGGATCATTGGAGAGTCTATTATATAAATCAATTATACTATTAATGTTTATTTGCCATGCTTGAACACAAGGTAATTGCTGTTTATTTGGATTATTTTTAACTTTTAAATTAGGTAGCCAGGTCATACATTTAGATAGAAATTCCCAGGTCTTACTGTCATTAGTGATTGGTTTAGAATATGGTTTTGATTCGTTAAAAGTCTTACTATTAAAAATATCAAAAAGATTATTAAAATTTTCTACAAATTCAGCTGTTTTTAGTGCAATTTTTAATTTTTCTCCACTCCATACCTTTAATTCACATAATGTGTGTATGCCTGCTGCTACAGAATGGCTAAGAATTTGGGCAGCTAATTTAACCCGCATGTTAATACTGAATCCTTTTAAATTTAAATGTTTATCGGATATTTTAGGAATCATTCTGGATTGTCTTTTTGAATCATAATCATATAGCTCTTCAATTACGGACCAAGATATTGGAGTATTGTTTAAAATAAAGTCTTTAGATTTAAGGTTATTGCGAATATTCTTTAAAGCATGCGGGGGATCATAAAATACATTAATTTTGGCATGGTCAACTAAAAAATAAGGCTTTGAAATTGTTACCCCTAATTGTTTTATAACTGATTGATTATTGGCGCCCTGATCACATATTACTGCAACACATTTTAATCATGTGGAATTTATTTGTCTGATAGCTTCAATGACTAATGTTTCAAGTCTATCAGATTTAATTGTACTATGTGAAAAAAAATATCCAAAGGTTTGTTTCCATTTATGAGTAAGACCCCTAATCATAAATACTGAAGCATGATTAGCTACCCCTGAACCTCTAGAAGTACCATAGTCTTCTAAACCGATAATCCTGTCTTTGTTTTTATCAAAATGGATGGCCTCTTTCAATGACATTTCATCCATTAATAGTGCACAAAGGCGATCTTTTTCAGGCATGGATTTTATTTTATGTGAAAGAGCCTTGAGAGTGAATTTATGGAAGCCCGGGCCGAAAGAAAGGGATTGTAACATTTTTTAAAGGGTTCTAACACTAGGCATTTTAATTATTTTTTTAAGTAATTTGTATGTCTTGGGACTTGAAGAGTAAAGACTGAGGAACATTGATTTTTCTTTTATCGTATATCTAAATGCAAATTTAGATTTCCCAGCAAGTTTAATCTGGGTAGAAAAAAATTCAAAAGTCTCAACATCAATTATTTGTTTTAGAAGATCTAAACATTTTGATTTTATGTTAAATTTATTTTTGCTATTAGCAGATCGATTCAAATTCTCAAGTTTTTTTACTTTCTGATTCATTTTCCATAATTTAGTTCTTAGATTTTTCACAGTTTTTTTCATTTCTTTTACTTCCAAGTTTTGAATTTTAATAGTATTCTTTGCCATAATTAATTGATTGGCCATACGTTCCTGTTTTAGTGCGTCACTTGAAGGTGCTGTCATGCTCTCCACTCTAAACAAAGCTGGATGATTTTTACCTGTTGGGTAAAACAACACATTTGAAACTGCTTATTTTATAACATCAGAAATTATTTCTTCATTTAAACTGGGGTTTGTACATCAAATTTACTTTTATACAGTCACACTAAAAAAAATTATTCAAAATGTGTTGTTTTTAGTACGGAGCTTTTAAAGGGACATGCAAAAAAAAAAAGTTTTTCGTTCCCTCGCAAATATTTTTTTTTCCTCGCAAATTTATTCGCTCGCAAACTTTTTCGTTCCCTCGCAAATTTTTTCGTTCACTCGCAAATATGGCTACACCCAAAACTATTATAGTTAGATATGTAGATATGTAGATATGTAGACATGTAGATATTTAGATATTTAGATAGTTTAGAGAGACAGATAGATTTATTTGCTTATTATATAATATAGAATATCTCGCTTAATATTTGGTCTATTTTCGATCCGAAAACATGTATGGAATCAGTATGAATTATACTACAATTTGGTCTCATTTGACGAAAATCGGACTAATATTAAGGGAGCAGCAGCCTTTTAAAGTATATACAACCCCCCCTCCCTCTCCCTGCCTACGCTGACGCTGGTAGCAAGAAGTCCAAAAAGCCGGCTGGTGCAATTTTTTTTTTTTTTCATGCGAACACAATTTTTTTTTTTCGTGCGAACGCAAATATTTTCGTGCGAACGCAAAAAATTTTCTTATATTTAGATAGATTGTTTAGAGAGACAGATATATTTATTTGCTTATTATATAATAAGAATATTCTTGTTTTTGCCCAGTATACCTTACGCAAATATTTTGCGAACACAAATATTTTCGTTAGAACAGTAAAAATTTCTGTGCGAACGCAAATATTTTCGTTCGAACGACAAATCCCCAGCATTTATTTTTCTTTGCATGTTTCTTTAAAAGCTCCGTAGTTTTTATTGTCAGAATTAAATTAAAATTTAATGTGAAATAGTTGAGGTAGATGTAATGATGAAACAACACAAGGTGTAGCTTGGCAGAGAGAGGGTGGCTTTTAATCCAATGGTATGTATATCATAAGTACAAGTGTAACAAACTGTAGTGCAAAGGTATTTCTTGAAAACTATTGACAGGGGAGGTGCCTTGTACTCTGCATCTATGCTGAGGCAAGTAAAAGACCCTACCCATGGGGTAAATGTGTAACATGGTGTGGACTTCAAGCCTTATCATTACATCTGCCTCTAGACAATTAACACTACAATGCATGGCTTGGCCCATTCATTAATTATAATATGTTACAGCCAAGGGAAATAAATATTTCAGAATAAAATCGATGTAGGCAGCATAACTTTATAAAACTGGACACGTGTGTAATATACATCGCATATATCACATGTTTCACCACTGAAATGTTTAACAATCAAATAAAATACATATTTTATTGTTTCAATATTTACCTAACTCTGGTCCATCATGTTGCATGACTTGCTGTACTTCTTGTATGCTGGGGGCTGGTACTGCCCTTCTTGTCAGTCGCGATTTACTGAATTGGAAATAAAAATTTCAATAATTTTGAAATCTGATGAGTACTTAACTGACCTGATAAATGAATTGATCATAATGCTTTACAGATTGGTGAATGAAACCTTTGGCTGAAACCTGATTGAAATAATTAATCAAATAATTTAAATGTCATAGGAATCATTAAATGTCATAATCTTACAGCTTTAAAAAATATATGATAATTCATTCTTTAAATATAACTTACGGGTCATTTGGATTCATCCTACTGTTCTTTTAAAGTGCTTGCCACATACTCTCAATCCCATTAATTTATTTTTGGGCACACCATTAAGGTTTTCCATTACACTGAGCCATTGCTCAATCCTAAAATGAAAAATTTAATACTTAATTCTAATTGAATACATATTTATAAAAAGGTGGGAGGGGGTTGAATTACTGAAATTAAAAAAGTTGTTCAATGGGTGTATATGTTAATGCTTCAATACACAGGCATTTCAATTGATTAATATTTTTAATTGTTTAAATTTTAAAAAAAACAAGAGTGTACCACATGCAAATTTGTTTCTCCAAATTTTTTAACAGTGTATTTATATATGAAATAATATAAAAATATTTATGAATTAAATATTTTAATACACATTTCCATTGATTAATCACAATACATGACAGATTCCTATATTATTTTTTCTTTTCTTTTTACTCTATTTTTTTCTTTCCCTCTCTCTTTTTTTTTTTTTTTTCTGTATATCATTTATACATGTCTATTAAATAATGATCAATTTAATTAATTCACTTAAATATTTTTACACTTTCAAGTCAATGAATAATATAGGAATCTGTCATGTATTGTGATTAAATAAACACATTTATAAATTATTTAATTAAAAAAATTAATTAAAATTAAATTTAAGGAAATTTACCCACCTTTCATCATCGCGGGGAAATCTGTGAAACGATAAATCATTTTGATTGTTTCCACAGAAACAGAATTTTGTTTTCGACATTTTTCCTTTTTTTAATTTTCCTTTCTTTCTTTAATTTTCTTTTTTTTTTCTATTTTTCTTTTCTTTATTTTTCTTCTTTTCTTTCCCTCTCTTTTTCTTTTTTTTTTTCCCTATATTTTTCCTTTTTATTGTGAATTGCTTGACTTTTCAAATCTCCTGCAGCTCACCTGCAGCTCCTCAGGTCATATATATTTGAAATGGCAGTTACATTGTAGGAAAACACAATGGTTGCTATGGGTGATGCAGGTGCTCTAAAAACATTTGTTTGTTTGTTGGTACAAGTTGTTTTTATTTATTTTTATTCAGAGTATAATAGTTGTTTTGTAATAAGGAAATATATAACACAACTGTCATGTGATAAATCAGATCTTACAATTTATTTTTAATTTTTTTGTTATGATCGACATTTTCGCCACTAGGGGGCCGGGAATTAGTTACGCGTCCAATAGCCAGATGGCGTAGTTGTATTTATTACTAAAAACAACTCACAACAACTTCTTTCGTCAGATTGTTTATTATACACAGTGTAACACATGATTAGGTATGTTGGTTATAATGTAACCTTTCAGTTTATAAAAAGTCATATAATTGTTTATTTTAGTTCGCGGCCAACCACCGTGTGGCCGTCGATTTCCTGTTTCCCAAAACATGCCTCTGTTTCGAGTCTTGAAGTAGATTGTGTTTGACACAATGAAAATGACATAATCATCCATTGATCGGTATTGTGACGTCATCACTTGGTTTGTTTACATATAATACTACGTGAAGTTCATTTATTTTATGGAGACATAGGAACCCAGCAAGGCTCTGGATGGTAGGTAATCAGTGTTAAGAAGACAATGAAGTGAATGCAATTGATTTTGGCCACTGTCATATTGAGTGACAATCCAGCCGCAAATAAGGATGTCAAAACACACTGTTATTTGAATGCATCATTTATTTATTTTGATGTCTTTCAACTCCTCGTTGATGACATTGAACTTTCTTGATTTTATAGCGCTTCCAATCCAGCGTTATTTCCGGGGATGCAGTTCACAATGTCCGCTTCTGATTTATCTTAAAGGAAAAGTAATATATTATGCATAAAATTCATTATTTGAAAAAATAAATAAAAATTAAGGAATTCAAATATATAATGAGACACCATTTAAGAAATTTCATATTTGTAACTTTGGTCTCTGTATCAATATTTAGCTAAAAATTATAATAGTTAATAAATAGGGAGTAATCAAATAAATGGAGATATGGAATGTTCCCTTAGAAAGTTCATGATTACTGAATTATAATTATGCAAATGCGGCGAACCAAACCAAAAAAGAATAAATAAACTAAAATTAACCCATAAGATAAATATAAGAAATGGAAATAAATATGAATTGGTGCATTACAAGTTTTACCTCAGTGAAAAAAAGAAGAAGAAAGAAATATTGCCAAGAAATAGAAAGTCATCAACTGTTGCAGTCCTCTCACAAAATTAAACAATAATTCAACAATCACTAGGGTCAGTCAGAATCTTCAACATATCACAAAATAGCATAACTTTATAAACGCAGGCAACTTCCTTTTTTTTTTTTTTTTTTTAAGCGGTATTCTTAATTTTACTTCCAAACGTGAAATAATTAAAACATTAATTTCAAGTGAATATTGCCAGAAAAAGAAATTACACTTTTTTCAAATAACAAGAAAATATTGCTTTAACTTTTTAATAAAGTTGATTTTTGCACTTTGTGAATTTTGGAAAAAAACCCACCAGAGGGCACTGCCACCAAAGTAGGGAATGCACAATTAGATGATGTCATCATTTCTTGTGCACCATCAGAAAAACAATAGAAACCCACATTTGAATATATCATGCTTAGGGTTTGCAAAATCTTGAGGTCATACCTTCATAGAACTTCTCTGAAAAAAGATCAAGGCTTCATGAATAGCAGGCAATATGATCACAGATTGGACCCACAATAATTCTTGCTTATTATCATGATTATGTATAATTTGTGTTCATTGTAATGCTGGTTCAAATGTTAAGGCCTTTTTTTCTTTAATGACTGTACCAATAGTTCATGGTTACCCTACCCACTGATTGGTTGTCAGTAGCTGATCATAAGATATAAAATATGTCAGGTGATGATGACAATAAAATATTTTAGCCCCATTGGAAATTGTACATCGCTTCTGAGGGGCCACCTTTTATATCAACATTATGGAAATTGAATTTAAATTGATGGAAGGACATCATGTCACAATGCTATTGGGTCTGAAGGTTACTCAGCTGATATGGCCAGCTGCCGGAGGCAGACGTAATGATGAGATGAGGACTTGGAGTCCACACCATGTTACACATTTACCCCATGGGTGGGGTCTTTTACTTGCCTCAGCATTGACACCAAGTATAAGGCACCTCCAATTTTAACATCTCATGTGATCAACATCCAGCTGCTGGGATGTAGCTCATGAAGAGTGCCCGGACCAGGGATCAAACCCGGGTCATACATATTTAATTTGTCAAATACATAAATGAATTCATAATATTTGACACAGATATTTCAGTGGAGCAAGTATGATGTCAAATTTGGCAATCTTTAATAAGGGAAAAAACATTGTTGAACTTAATAAAACCTAGCCTATGGCTATCGCGTTTCTAGAGGCCCTTGGGGTTCAAATGGCACTGGAGTAATTTATGTTGCAAATTGTTCTGGGTCAAATCATATCTCTACTAGACTATTAATTAGGTCCCGGTACAAGTTTCATACCTTTGATTTCACCCCAGTAATCCATATCTAAAGTTGACCATAGCTTCAGCAACATTTCTCAAACCTAGCAAATTACCAACCTAGGAGAGCCCGACCGTACCATAGGTCATAACTGCAACTCTGATGAACCATTACAGAAAATATCGCAGTGTATTTAAAAGATAACCTAATCTTTTGACTATTTAATGGAAGCAAATATTGGTGCTTACTGGATAGCTAACTATCCAGCTACCAGAAATGTGTTGTGTAAGGTAACATTTTTTTGAGAAAACGACGGCTACAGTCACACCAAAAACTATTCAGAAACTATCAAATTTCATTGCACCTTTGAACTGTAGTAGAAGTTTGCATTGAATTCTATAGTATAATTCGCATTTATATGTCAATGGTTGTCTGTGGCTGTGATTTCATTGTACTCACCAATGTAGTTTACAAGTTATGAAAGGTTACCTATTGGGGAAAAGTAAATGACGTCTGAATAATTTTTGGGTGCGACTTAGGTTGCGGCAGTTGCCCCTCATTTTTTTAGAATGTTTGTAGCAACCATGCCTGACTTTTTTTTGGTTGTGAGGTGTATCATACATGTAAAAATGGTGAAGTTTCATGAAATTTGAAACATTTCTAGGGGTTCATCATTGCAAGCGAAGTTACACAATGATTATCGATATGACGCGAATTTGCCTTGCTACCAGGTGATATGTAGATGTCAAGAAACAACATTAATTTGTTATACTTGAAACTTTAATGGCCTTGGAAATGCAAGACATGCGGTTTTTAACTTTCATTCTTCAATGAAAAGAAAAAAAAGATAATAAATAAAGAAATCTAAAATAACCTTTTCATGTTTACGGCTATTTGTGTTTCAATTCTTATCATTTTCCAAAATTTTTGGAACACTTTATGATACTTTTCCATTTTTGCCAGAAAGCCTGTATATACTTTGAGCATTATCATGACAACCTTGAGTGAACTGATATTTTCTTTGCCTCACAGATATCTTTGGTATAAAAAAAAACCTAAGTCAATTCTCGTAAATAATCTGAAAATTGCCAAGAACTTTATGTTCATTGGGAGTAACATCAAATAGACAAATAGACAGAATGGAATCATCTCTGAATTGCTTTCATCCCATTGATGCATCGAGGAATTAATGGGAGTCTATTTTCTGATAAGCTTGGTTTTTTTTTTACCTCTTTCCATTAAAAGCAGTGAATCATATTGTCTTGTATACAATTATTTTTCCCCAACTTTGCTCATATGCACCACATTAACAACACTGGACTAAGAATCAACCAGTTGATCAGGTCTATGGTCTCTGTATAATGTATGAGGGTTCTCAGACTGTCAATATAGAATGAGCTTTCTGAGGATTAACCACTTATTCTCCTTACTGAAGGCCAGTGAAGGGTCCACATGAGAACCCCAAAATGAGCAAGAAAAGTGAATATCTATAATATAATTAGAATTTCAAAAGCCAGAGTACCTAATATGTACAGTGTCTTGCAGTATATAAGAAGACTTCATTTTTATGCAATTTTCAATAAAATTTGCATTATATGGAAAAATTCAAACCAGATGAGGGAACCCCTAAACATTGATACATGGCCAAATGTGCCACGTGCGTTTTCCATAAGAAGGATAAACGCATGGAAAATGCATGGTTTTTACCTAGTTATAATGATTTGGCAGGTGAATTTATCTCATCAAGCTTCAGATACAGTAGCTCAGCTGGCAACCGATGCAATCTAACTGCTCTATTATTATTGTTAATTTTGAACGTATTTATACCTTCTCTGCCTGAGTTGTACACAAGAAGTTTCGTGTTTTTGAATGATTAAATAAAGTATTAATTATTATTTTATTGCTTATTATTAGAATTATTATTAAAAAAAGTCAGGCCAGCTATGTGATAGTTGGGGGAACAGCCACACCCTAGACCATCACTGCGACTGTACATGATGTTTCACTTACGACATTCAGGGATATTTGGATCGGTGAAGAACTCTTCATCCATCTCTCCACTGTGATATTCCAGGCAAGAAAACATGGCTTTCTTCAGGATGACGCTCCCTGCAATCAGCATCAAATTATCGTTTAAACCATCTCTGTCATTTGATACAGTCACATCAAAAGTTATTCAGACACTTGACTTTTCACTAATATTTAACCTTCCATAACTCGTAAACTACATAGGCGAATACACTGAAATCGCAGCCACAGACAGCTATTGATATTTAAATAACAACGATACTGCAGAGTCTAGTGTCACATTAAGCTAAATCACTTTTACTGTGGCTCACATTTGTAAACAATTCTGAAAATGTTGGAATAACATTTGGTCTGACCAAAAAAATATGACATAATATCTGGGATGAAAGTTTCTTAACTTGCCTGATTCCATTGCGATGCGAGCATCAGCTAAATTGGGCTTTACATACTCATTGGGGATGCGAAAATCACTCAATTTACCCTCTCCAGCTTCAATTTCTTTTCCATTTATATAAAATGAAAAAATTGGTTCAGTTCCATTATGAGTGTATCCAAGACTAACCATGGTCCACCCAATTTTGTCAGAAGAGATGATTTTTAACTTCATTCCAATTAAGTTCAAATCTTCTGTATCAGTTTCATTTTCCCTGCAAAAAAGTTTTCATGTAGTTAAGAGCTGTGAAGAAATTGTCACAGGTAAGAGATAATAATAATAAACGGCTTTGTATTACTTTTCTTTTTATTGTGTGTGTTACATGGCCAAATGTGCCACGAGTGTTTTCAACTCGTTTGGATAAACGCATGGAAAAAGCAAAAGTCAAAAACCATGCATTTTCCATGCGTTTATTCTTCGCATGGAAAACGCACATGGCACATTTGGCCATGTTCTATTCCAACATTGGTCAATAAACCTTGTCACCATTGAGTACCAGTTAGGTACAGTCACACCAACAATTACTCAGACACATTTCAAATTACGCACAAGTACGGTATAAGCTAAATCACTTTTACTGTGGCTCACATTTGTAAACAATTCTGAAAATGTTGGAATAACATTGGTCTGACCAAAAAAATCTGACATAATATCTGGGATGAAAGTTTCTTTACTTGCCTGATTCCATTGCGATGCGAGCATCAGCTAAATTGGGCTTTACATACTCATTGGCGATGCGAAAATCACTCAATTTACGTAGCTTATATCTTTTGCACAACGTTCTCAACTTTCGCACGTGGGGTGGAAGTTGGTTATTTTGTGTGAGAAACATAGGTACTTTCGTAGTGCAAAAATATGTACTTTCTTGGGGCAAAAGTTTGTACTTTCATGGGGCAAAAGTCTTACAAAAAATTATACATTGAAAGAAATCAAGACCAAAACATTGGAAAAATAATGGCATTATCACTCGTTGTTGAATATTGTGACATCATCACTTGGTTTGTTTACATATTGGATTTTTGATGGCATGAAAAATTTAATACAGGTGAAGATTATTTATCTCATTGAGAGATAGTGAACCCAGCAAAGCTCTGAATAGTAGGTAATCTGTATTAAGAAGACAATGAAGTGGATGCAATAGATTTTTACTGTCATATTGAGTGACAATCCAGCTTTTAGGTGACTCTAGAGTCAAGAGGTGACACTGTGCATTGTGCTATTACCAAAGAAATTATACCTGATCGGCCTATTGAAAAGTGTCATTCTTGTAGCTGCCTAGCATTCAGGTGCAAAACTAATTATCATTAAATAAAACACACCATGGCCGGTTATATTCATCAGTTTGGTTGTTTTACTGATAGCTGCTGATTGACCTAGTGAAAAATGTCATAAACGTAGCTGCCTGGCATATTGGCACAGAAGTAATTAATTATCATTAAAAAAAACACACACCATAGCCGGTGGTATTCATTAGTTTGATTCTATTACTACAACATGAGTTTTCAGTATATATGACACTAACTTAGATTTGTTAAAAAAAATATAAATATTAGATCTGGTTTATTTTTAGTTTGCACCCAACCACTGGGTGGTTTGCGATTACTTCGGTTTCCAAAACCTCCCCTCGTGATGAAATTCTACAATGAAAGATCTCTGCCATTACTTTTGGGTCCTAGGTCATACGATAACTAACTGGGGCTTCCAACCACTGGGTCCCGGGTTCAATTCCCGGTCGAGCCCATGTTGGATGGCTGTTTCATCCTTTGTCTCATTGCCATGGTCCCTACCAGTCCTAATAAGCCCATCAGGTGCAGAAATACAGGACGTAAAGCCCTAATCCACCACCAGCACCACGTGAACTAACCGCCTTATTCTCTAATAAATCATACCAATACCAAAATGTAACACCTGTAGTTTAAAGTAAATGTGTTTGAAAATGTATTCCCATCAGGAGCCATCATCTGGAACGTCAGTTCAAGAGCACCATCAGGTCTTAATTGGATTCGTAGAACTGATGAAAACAGCAGGATATCAGTGATATTTTCCACTGGCTCAGCACCAAATTTGACATAGAACTTCAAACCAAATGCAGTATCTGCAATTATAAATGTGATTCGAAGTGGGTAAAAAAAATACCAAATTGGCAGAAAAAGATAGATAGATATCTATATATAGATAGATAGATAGATAGACAGACAGCTGGACAGACAGATAGACAGTTAGACAGAATGATAGACAGACAGATAGATAGATAGATAGATAGATAGATAGATAGATAGATTGATTGATAGACAGATAGGTTTTGTTATTTGATAATTTTTTACTATAAATAAAGACGAAAAAAACATAGGCGATGATGCAGCAACCCCTCAGTAAAGACCTAGGTGTCAAGGCTCTTCTGAGGAATAAGTTAATGTCACGGAGTGCTCAGTAACAAAAATTACCATTTGTAGTTACAAATTGATTACAAAATGAAACTATATAAACATAAAAATATGAACATTACGAAAGGATAAACAGCATGGCGACAAATCTTATTTGAAAATACGTACAATTTGTGCATGAAACTTCACTGTCTACCAAGTCTTGAACATATGACACAGCAGTCCTTATGTCCGAATCCACACATCTTGTAGTTGCTGAGTTGACACACGACTGGTAGTTGGTTCGCGCTCTTAAAACAAAGGCAAGATTTTGACAATGCAATAAGATGAATTGAATTTATCTTTAAGTTGAATTTATTTTACAACATCTTTGTACAAATGAACTACAATAACAGTCAAGATTTAGTAAATAAAATACATGGTTTTTTAAGGGAACACACACAAAGCTGAGTCTTAATATTAGATATGTGCACCAACGCATTCATAGCATAGTTATATACCGTAAATTTTACACAAGAAATATTATCACATTTTGGTTAAATAACAATGAGAACAAATAAGAAAATCACAGAACGCACTTTAGTATAAAAAAATGTAAGATGAATAAACACACCAAAGTAAGATAAAAAAAAACTCAAGCTGCATGATTCTTTGTTATTGACAGATGCAAAGAATGTTGACAAAATATAATCTTATTTCAAGTTTCTGAAAATGACAAACAGTACTCCCACAAGATTCTAGACTAATTAAATGTTTGCTAACATTCAATTTAAACTTCGTGTGAAATGTGCAGACAACACAAACTGTCCCTTCTGGTAAGCATTTGCATTTGTAAATGGGCAGCTATTGGTGTACAATATTTAGGAACTAAGCTCAGGCAGGTAAAGGTCCATTACACTTGCTATGTATACTCTCATGAGTAACAGTAGCAGGGGCGGATCCAGAAACCTTTTCAAAGCGGGGTCGACAAATTAAAATGCATTTTGGGGACCGCTGACATTTAAAATATTTTAAAATTAAATTTTACTAGGCCAAGGGGAGGGGGTTTGCAAAAATGTGTTACCCAATATGCTCGACAGATCTGACTTTTCTCCAAATTCAGTGATTTTCACCCGGCAAAAAAGACAACTGTAGCAGCTTTCAAATGTGATTAAATGGGGTTCTAGGTACATCAATAGAAAAAAAATTAAATAGGAGGCAATTGTATATCATACTCCACCAGAACAGGTCGATTGAAAAATGACCAGCCATATTCTGATCGGGTAACTGCAGTTACCCAGGTGCACAAATCATCAGCAACACCATACTCTAAAACCGTTCAGCCACCCTTTCAGGAGTGGCCTCTCTGACATGGGCCTGTTTACACTATACCAACTTGGTATATCTGGGTAATACTACGCCAGACTGGCATAATAGTAGGTCTAATTAATACACCCAAAGGTGTGTGATTGACAGCTTGAACGGTGACAATGTTTATCATGATATGTCGTGTTTCAGACACAATGTATTTAGCAAGGAATAGTTAAAAAATTAAGTAAAATAATCCTATCCAGTCCTATCTTAATAGATAGACAGATAGATAGATAGATTTATTCATTGATTGATTGGTTGACTGCTTGATTGGTTGGTGGATAGTTAGATAGATTGATTGATAAGTGCAGCCCTCCAAGGTAAGTTATTTCCACTCACGAGGGTAGATTGATTATATTGTATCCTGTTTCTGGGGTCTTTGACTTGCCTCAGCATTGTCACTGATCACAGGGTACCGCCAACTTTTAAATGTCTCATCCAAATGACATTCAGCTATCCTATCCCATCCCATCCTATCCTATTTTCAATTATGACCATCAGTCACATACCCTATTGAGTAGTACTGGTTTGTTTAAGTTAAACCAAATTTTGCCTTAAGTTAAATCCAACCATTTAGTTTGTTACGGTTGGTAATTGTTTCAACAAGCAACTGACTGAGCAACAGTCAAGTATGTAATGTTTGACTATCACGGGCCTACGTGGAACTCTTGCTCCACGGTGACCATGTAAGTGCTCTGGCGCGGCACGCATGGTGCTGCGGCGCAGGGTGCTTTAGAAGAAATGTGAGGCAGCCCATTCTTCGTGCTACTCGGGGATTATTAGGAGTCACTGGGCATGTGCTGAAGGTGTGTGGTACCACCCAGTTGATTGAAGACAATGTGGGCATAATGACAGTGGTTGTAGTGGATGACATACCGCATGAGGTCATCCTAGGGTGTTACCTGCTCAGACCAGAGGGGCCAAAGTTGACTATGAGAAGGGGGGGGGGGCTGATATGGAGAAGGCAATTTACATGGATGCCAGAGCTAGGCATTGTGAGCACAGGGGTGAAATGATGATGGTTAAGAATGAAGAAACTGAGGCGGAACTCAGGGCGGCCAGAGCAATAGCAGAATGCATGCAGAGAAACCCTGAGGCTGTGCTTCTGGTCAGCAATTAGGTAAACACCCAGACATCGAGGTGAAAATATAGACAACTGGCACCCCCAAAAGGCAGAGAGCCTACAATGTGCCATTCATGAAGTGTGAAGCGCTAGGGATGAAGATAGATGTGCTACTGGAGCAGGATCATTGTACCCTCAAGATCTCCATGGGCATCTCCCGTGGTGTTGGTTGAAAAGAAAGATCCTTGGGAAGGTCCAAGGTTCTGCATTGATTTTTACCGAAGTAAACAATGTGACAAAAAGAGACGGCTACCTAGTGCCTCTGATACTGGACATGTTTGATTAATTGCACGGTTGCGCAATATATTCAACCTTGGACCTCAACTCTGGAGCAGAGCAGCATGGAGGGGACGGCCTTAACATGCTTCAGGGGCCTATTTGATTTCAAAATGATGCCTATGGGATTAGGTAACAATACCTTTCAGAGGGCTATGGACGAGATCCTCAGGGGCCTAATAGGAGTATGTTGCATGATCTATGTAGATGACATCGCCCGGATGTGATCAGCCACAATAAGGATTTGCAGATGGTGATTGAACCCTTCAATAGGTACAGTTTAATGCTTAACCAAAGAAGTGTACCTTTGGACAAAAGGGTGGGTGGGTGATTAGGGCTTTATGTCCTGTATTTCTGCACCTGATGGGCTAATTAGGACAGACAGGGACCATGGCAATTAGATGAAGGATGGAACAGCCATCCAACTTAGGCTTGACCGGGAATTGAACCCGGGACCCAGCGGTTGGAAGCCCAGAGCGCTACCTCTAAGCTAGGCCCCCGCCTTGGACAAAAGGAAGTGAAGCTGCTAGACTATGTAATGAGTGGTAAGGACCTGCAAACAGACCCGGACAAGGTGTCAGCGATAGCTAACATTACCTCACCAAGGACTGTAAAAGAGGTCAGAACATTTCTTGGCATGACTGGTTACTATATGACTTCTATGCCTGGCTATGCTGAGGTCTCTGATTCATTGGTGGCACTCACAACAAAGCATGCTCGATTTAACTGGGGGGAGACTGAGCAAGGACGTTTCGAGTGTTTAAAGGACCTGCACATAAGTGAGCAAGTGATGGCCCACCCGAGGACTAAGGATCCCTATTTGCTATACACGGATGCCAGCGACATAGCGATAGGAGCCATCTTGTATCAAGTGGACCCGGTGATGGGGGTGGAGAGGCCCATCAGATATTTATCACCCACACAAAGGAGTTGGGCAGCCATCAATAGGAAGGCCTATGCTCTAATCACAGCATTGAAGGTGTTCCAGCCCTATATCAGGGGTGCTAAATTTGACGCCTACATGGCCTACAAGCTGCTCACTTCACTATTCACAGGTGAGATGCAGAATACAAAGATCAAGAGATGGGCAATTCTCCTGGCCGAATATGGGTGCAAGGTGCAGTATCGCAAGGCAAGCTGAATGTCAGGGCAGATATGTTATCTCGAATAAGGCGCATGGACAACTTCGATGTGGATGAGTGGAGGGCTTGGGATGAGCTCCCTCCTGGGCTGCCGGATGGTCTCCCCTTGCCTATGTTGGACAATGGGCAAATTCCAGAGGAGGTTCAGGCGCTCAGTGTTCCATGTCACAATGGGGAGAAAGTCATGACTGGACAGTGCCTATTGTATTCCATACAGAGACAATACCAATATGCAGCAGAGTATCACCGACTGG
This sequence comes from Alitta virens, assembly GCA_932294295.1. Taxonomy (NCBI): domain Eukaryota; kingdom Metazoa; phylum Annelida; class Polychaeta; order Phyllodocida; family Nereididae; genus Alitta; species Alitta virens. Next base: position 8,209,231 of record OW028585.1, on the reverse strand, counting down.
TGCTGCCTCCTAGGTTCCCCGAGCAGGTGTCTCAACAGGCACATCAAGAGGTGGGACACATTTCCTATGTGAAGACCATGCGGAAGACACAAGAAGCGTATGTGTGGCCAGGGATGAAGAAACCTCACACACAGATGGGAGTAATGCCTCTGGTGGATAGTGTTGGACAGCATCTCATTGGACCTGGTAGGACCTTTAGTGACCTCTACACAAGGGAACAAATCCATTCTCACCATAATTGACCATGCGACCAGTGAGTTGGTATGGAACAAGTTGCATCACAATATTTTCCTCGTCACGGGTATTTGGAAATTGCCGTCACTGATAAAGGGCGAGAATTAAATGCAGTTGCCTTTGACAGACTACCTGGGTACTGTGGGAGTGAATCATAAGTGGATGACTCCTTACCATCCCCAGTGCAATGGAAGGACAGCAGTTTAACAGAACTGACAATCATTGGCAAGCTAGTCAATAATGACACTTCACTGCGGCAGGATCAGTTTGGACCAGCTGTGCTACAATAGTAGGCTGATGTCCCAGGTTGCCTGTTCAGCGAGCCATGCTGGGTGGGAAGCCACTACATGGGAGGTTGCATGATCTGTATGAGTTAATTAGGTTGGCTCAAAAATTGACAGAAGACTCTGACAGATATAACAGGGAGAGGCTGGCAAGGAGATCGGATGCAGAGGATATGCTAGTGGGGGACATGGTCGTTGTACGGGCAGATGAACCGCTAACTCTGACCAGTAAGTGGGATCCGCAATTGCTAGTGACCCAAGACGGGAAAGGTGGTGTTGCTCACTCACCAACCTGCGGGCAAGACAAAGACCTTGAATTGCGAGAAAGTTAAAATTGTGGATTCCAAGGTCATCTGGGGTGAGATCAGAGAGAGACCCCGTCGCAGAATTAAGCCCAATGCCCCCATGCCTTGGCAGCGGGGCCAGAAGGACGAGGACACAAAGGAAAGTGCTGATTATGAGCAAAGGGTGAGGAGACAAAGAAATCTGAGGGGGAGGAGCCATCACAGAGGATGGATGACGCTGGCAACGATGCTAGCCACCAAGCCGGCAACGCCCTTTGCCTGATGACGGTTGGATCACTTTGGACAATGAACCCTTGCAGCCAACAGCCAGCAGGAGGCATTGCCGAAGCAGTGAGTCTGATGAGTCATATACTAGTGACCACTGGTCAGCTGAGCATCACTTCACATCGCAACGTCGACCTTACTTGCCGAGAGGAGCCAAGCAACGTCAACAGTACTTGGAGGACTCTTTATCATCTGATCAGAGGGAGGTCAGAAGGGAGCCTAGAAAGAGGAAAGGGAGCTTGGGGGATCACTTAGATCACAACATGTTTATGCACGTGGATAGCCCCCTGAGGAAGAATGCGGGGGGCCGCGCTAGTTCGGAGAACTCTGAGGATCATCCAAAAGGTGCGAAAAATTTACATAAAGACTTTGAACTGATTTAGCGGAAGCACAGTTCCAGCGATGGGGGACACGTCACTTAACATGTTGAAGAGGATGGTACAACCAGTGAAGGTGGGCCCTCCAATAAGAGTCTGTAAGGTCAAGAAGAAGCTGATGATGTCCAGGAGAGTGATGGGGGCTGACATGCCTAACAAGAAGTCTGAGGGTGGAAGCAAGGAGTTGGCGCCACCTCACGCCCTGCAGGATGGCATGTTGGTGCAGGGAGGGGCTACGTTTGCGCACCCTGGAAGCGTCATGGGTGGTGTTGGTTTCCTTGAAGATGCCGGACTACCCAAAGCAGCTGATACACCTAATTCAACTGGTGAGGGACAGTAGGATCAGATGAAGGTTTATGGCTACGTGCAGAAGACCTGGGAATGGAGATTGAGACGGCTGCAGCCCTTGGACGGCAGCTACAAGGGTCGTAGCAGGATTGCCCCCACCTTCCTTGTTGGACGCCACAAGTGTGGGGCCCTGGATTTCATCACCTCGGGGCTGCATGTCCCCTTTGGTGTGGCGACTGATCGTTAGGTGCGGCGATATAATCGTGCCACCAAAGCCTTGCAATCCGGAATAATTTACACTATGACCCGACCTTTTTTTTAATATAGTTCAGTCCCACAATCCCAATGTAACAGTGATGCTATTCCTAGCAGAATGGCAAGCAGGACAGTGTGTGGCAGCACTTACTCGCAGAGAGCGTACTCTTCCAGGGATGTTTTTGGCAGGCCGGATGACCCACTAAAATTGGCCATTTCTTGATATTTTGCTAATTTCAAAGACATGTGAGCTGCACAGGTTCCGGCAATTCCCAGATCGCAGTCTCCCTGTGGCCCTTCTGACAAAGTCCTCCATGCAGAATGCATCTTTCCGAGAAAGGTTTCTTTAAAAGGAACTTCAATACAATCAATAAGCCTCAGCTCACAATGTTCGTCGGAACTCAATAGGCTGAAAAAAAGAAAAGTAAATCTTGTCATTAAACAATGGTATTGGCAAATCACACAAGTTGCTGGTCTGTTCTAACAGATCAGATTAGGTGCATGTGCTCATAAAACCAGGCCCTGTTAGAACAGGAACAAAACTGAATGCAATGCCACCAGTGTTGTGAACGTCCTCCAGGATCATAGGAATGAAATAATGTAAGTAGATATTAAAGTTTTGTTGAGAATTATAACTGTTGCAACGCAGTTTGAGCTATTTGTGAAAAACCTCCTACAAAGAGGTGCTTCTCTGAAACGTACCAAATGAGTTGCCGATTTTATGTTAACTATCTTTTTAATGGGTGTCCCAGCTAATACCCCAAACAGCAAAGGGCCTCACTAAATGAATTTTGATAATTTTTGGAGCCAACTCTTCAATATAGTAAAGGAGACCTTGGGTAGAGCCTCTCCTATGATGAAGATTTTCGATAGGCTGAGGCCTACAAAAAGCAATATACACAATTAATTTAATTGGATCAATTTTTCTTAATATAATTTTTTCTGATCATTATCTCACTCATCTCACCCTTGTAAGTTTCCATGTAACTGGTGGTCTTGAAATAACTTTGAATTAAGTTCTGAGACCACCAGTCATCATTATTATTGTCAAAAAAAAGTATTCCTTCTTGTTAATACAGAATCATATCACTATTAATATTTTATATTTTATTTACTTACTCGCTCCATGGGACAGCTTGGCCATCTTTAATGCGTAATTCAACTGCTTCATAATAAAATAAGCCCACACAAAGAAAGATATCTGAAAGACCAGGACAATAAGTCAAAGGTCCATACGCACCTGAAAAAAAAAAACACTTAAATAAGTGGATTTTAGGATAGGATAGGATAGGATAGGAAAGGATATTACATGAAAGGATAGGAAAGGATAAGATAGGAAAGGATAGGATAGCAAAGCATAGGATAGAAAAGGATATTACAGGAAAGGATTGGAAAGGATGAGATAGGAAAGGATAGGATAGGAAAAGATAGGATAGGAAACTAAAGGAAAGGATAGGATAGGATAGGATAGGATAGGAACTCTCTGAACATTGGATATTAGTTCAAACATATTTTAGAGCACAATTAACTTCCTCCAATTTTGATGCTGGCCATTACTGTAAAGAGGGGTAGGCCTGTCATAACCCCCTCCCTCTCAGAGGCTGTTGGCAAGCTTATGCCCCCCCCCTTGACAGAGTTGCCCTTTAAAAAATCAGGTGATTATGTAGAATATAATCTAATTGTGCTATATTTCGTGGAGCGAGTAAGTGATATTTAGGCTTTAATTGTGTTGCCTGAGAATCGAATGAAGCCAATAAAACCAAAAGAAACAAGACGAGTTTAAGATTAAATTCAAGTAAGGAAAATTTTTACGCAATTAAGATAGTGCTTTGCAAATGTTGATATCACCAAACATCATGTCATTTATGAGCATGAAAATATTTTTGTCATTAATTATATTAATGTTTTGCCCAGGGTATCTTCAAACTTATATATTGTATCATGTAATCTGTAATGTAATTTCAAGTGCTCGTGAATCAATGCTGTTTTGTGATAACCTTTTCAGTGGTTGTGTAACTAGAAAAAAACTGCATCTTTCTACCATTTCTAGAAATGAAGTTCAAAATTTCTGTAAATGATAGAACATATGCAGTTTTGTGCCAGTGGAGACATTTTCAATGACTTTTCCCTTCATAATAATGCTACAGTTAATTGACGGATGTCTTTTTCTTAGATGAGAAAATCATGTATTTTTTTATATCAAGTGAAATTTTGTCACACTTAAGAGCCAATATAGTACATTTACAAGCTCTTTGTTCATAGTTTGGATAGGTTCATTAGCATTTTTACCTGCTATAAATAAATTTGTATCATCAGCGCAAAGTAGATAATAGAATAAACTGGAAAAATTTGGAAGGTCATTTATGTATAATAGATACAACAAGGGGCCCAAAATGAGCCGCCATTGGTCTGTCTAGACCTTTCAGTTGCTGAGAAATCGAAGAAAATTGGTGTCTCAGTGACTGGACGTACAGAGAATAATTTGTTCATATTTTGTTCTAAACTACAGAAGCCATTTAGGACATGAGAAAAATAAATTAATTGTATGAACGATTTAGTAAATACAATGACTTCTCCCTTCATAAATACATAATGATAGATAGCCCTGCCCAAGACGAGTCTTTACATAGGTTGCGCATAACTGTAGACCAAATATTAACTTAGATATGGCCAGTTTAGTATTTCATAAATACAATTTAGTATTCCGTATATACAATTTAGTATTCCATATATACAATTTAGTTTTTTGTATGTACGATTTAGTATATACAATATACTATTTAGTATATACAATATACTATTTAGTATATACAATATACTATTTAGTATATACAATATACTATTTTGTATATACAATATACTATTTAGTATATACAATATACTATTTTGTATATACAATATACTATTTCGTATATACAATTTAATTTTTGTTTTTCTAATGTCCTAAAATGGTTTCCGTACTAAACTTACTTTCATCATTATTGCGGTGCTCAATCATCACATATCCAATGTTTATCATGTCGGCCAACATCTGAATATCAGGTTTTGAGGCAACTTCTGGAATGGCTTCTTTTCCTGAGCAGTACTTGACACCTTCTGCAACTTTTGCCATTTCTAAACGAAAACTGAAAATGACAAAAAATAAATATATATATAGTTACTAAAATAGACAATATAACTGGATATACAATATGTACATATGCAAATACCCGCTTTTGCTGCTTATTTGTACGCAGTATTAATCTTCTGTTATGCATTGATTCCAGCTAATGGCCCTGATGGTGCCTTGTTTTATTCATATGGTTATAGTTGTACATAATTATTTATTAATGTTTTTAATATGTAACTAAATTATGTTCATGTAAATTGTTCTTTTATTTTACTTTATCATAATACAATATGTATATTTTTATTTTTTATTCTTGTATTTTATTTTTTTATGACACATGTATCTTTTTGATGCTCTGCAGGCAATAACATTCTATATATTTATAATGAAAAAAAATAAAATAAAAGGATGAAATATTTGGGCATATTTAGCTACACTGCCGGTTAATTGGCATGTCAGGCTAATTATGTAATGCTGTCTGCTTCGCTGCAGTTTTATATTTTTAACAATAAAACTCTCTTTTGATAAAAAGAGAGAATGTATGCCTTGAGTAGATATTGTCAGGAGGTCTCAATATGACCTTTGTCTCGCTCAGTACCTAACTGCATTGATCTATGTCATCAGCTGCAATATAATTATTCCAAATTATTATCTACACCAGTTCAACATGTTATCATCCGTAATTGTTAATTGTTCTGTGAATACAAAAATGGGATACATCAAGTCATGCACAAATAATAAATTTATTTTTTTAAATCATAATTTATCAGATTAGAATTCCTAGACAGTTGTATTTCAGAATAAATTGTAATCATAAATGGCAGTAATGCACATTCAGTTAATTATATTTTCCCATTTCCTTTAATAATTATATGGTCAAACTAAATTAAAAGAACAATGGTCAGTTTAAAGTAAATATTAAATAAATGTCCAGTTCCCACTTGGGTTATTCTACTCCTTAAGGGGCGTTCACACTATCACATATAAGATCTACATATGACAACGGATAAAATATTTTTTTACTTTTGCTCATCCTTGTCGATACTCTTGCTCATCCATAGGATGCACCTTGTCACGCTAGTCACGAGTGTGTGTGTGTGTGTGAATAGGGCTTTACGTTCTGTGTTTCTGCACCAGTTGGGCTAATTAGGACTTAGGCTCGACCGGGAATCGAACCCGGGACCCAGCGGTTGGAAGCCCAGAGCGCTACCTCTGAGCTAGGCCCCCACCCTAGACCACTCACGAGCATCCGTAGAGAGGAACATTTATTTTTTTTAACATGTTTAAAACTTTGGTGGACGTTCAATGAGTAAATTGTTTATATTAGTTATGTAACTCACGCGGGGGTCAGTTGGCGAGCGTTCTACGTACATTCTACGTCTGTTCTACATACGTTCTACGTACGTTCTATGTATGTTCTACGTATGTTCTACATACCTTCTACATAGCCATAGCCCTCGAAGGTCCTGGGCCTCCACGTGGCGAGGGTGGAAACACTCGGGGTGAAGTCCTCTATCCCCAGTGGCTAAAACAGTACAGTGCGCATTGCACAAGCTGCTCCAGCTATCCGACGCAGACAATTATTGACTTTTTGCATGCTTCTGGTTTCTACTACCAACTATAGATAATCAATCTTACTGTCATAATGTCTATCTTTAGCATTTGTGTTATGATACTATGTTTAGTGATGGCTGTATAGTTACTGCTTTCTGATGTAATGGTTATTAATAGAAATTACAGCTAAGCATGTGACTTGATGCAGGCCAGTATGTCATGAGGCCTTAATAGTGTGTAAATAGAATAGGCAGGCCAGACAGTGGCCACCAGCAGACTTGTAAGCAGAAGTGTTGTGCAGACTGGCATAAGATGTGACTTAGAATATCTCTCAAATGTCAAGAGAGATAAAAGGTATGTTTACTCAATTGTTATTTCATAAGATTCATTAATACTGAGAACTGTTGTGCACTGCTATATTGCGTTTCGTGACTATATTATTTGACAATATTAAGATATATTTGTTTAATGATAATAAAACATTTTAATTTAACAATGATTGTCGAGTCTTCAATCAGAGGAACCGATCCCGTCGCATGGTGGAGAGTCCGGGTATCCGGGTGCATTCGTCCGGATGTGTCACGAAATGTACATAGGCAGTTGCACTAATCTAATACCTTTTTCTTTCTGTTCTTTTGTCATCAAACGTTGGGAGTGCCAGGTCATAAGTGGAATGTTCATTTAGAGTAGACTATGCCGCTCAGAGCTTTTGGTACATTCTTGCAAACATTAGCAACCGAAATTACTATCTTAAGAGATGCTCAGAGAGTTTCTGATGAATTAGTAGACCAATTACAAAATGCTACTGAAGCTGAATTGCGACAATATTACAATCGCTATCGAAATCTCAGACCTTTAGATAACAATGCAAATTTACCAGTTACCAGGGTTTTGCAATTAATCCCTGATCCTTTAGCTCATGATCATCAAGATTTGCAAGCCTTACTTGACTTATTAGAGGCTCAATTGCCAACTCATGACATAGATACTAATGTAGCATATGTGAACATTCCTGACTTGGGTGCTCCTGAAGAAGATGGCGATGGCGGAAATGACAATGAAGACGTAGGAAATTTACACCCACCACCTCCTGTAGCACCAGATCAGCCACCTCCAGCACCTCCAGCACCTCCAGGACCTCCAGGACCTCCAGGACTTCCAGGAGACGGACAAGGGCTTCCAATGGCTGCAGCGGATGGAGCCAGAAGGCTTAAGTTCTCTGAACTTTTGCCATCCGTATTTGCAGGTTTGCCTACTGAAAATGCTAGACATCATTTTCAGAAATATAGAGATTACGTACGAGTACATGGTCTAAATGATGCTGAAGCTCTAGAAAGATTTACCTTGACTTTGACTGATTTGCCAAGAGAATGGATCAAAAATAGAGTGTTCGTAGATTTAAATGCTCTAGAAAAGGCATTTCTGAGTCAATATTCATTGTACAAAAGCCGTGAAGCAGTAATTCGTGCTTTGTCACAAATGAAGTACACTCCAGGTATTTCAATGGATAAATATTTGGCAAACATTCGTGAACTTGCAGATAGAGTAGAGCAGAATGACGAACAAATTCGTGATTATTTTGTGAATGGTCTTCCTGACGCTATGCGGTCAGGCTTATTATTACACAATTTTACAGGTTTAGATGACCTTGTAGATAAAGCTCAGAAATTTCTTGAATTGAATCCGAATGTCATTGCAAAACAAGTTACCTTTATGGCGCATGATTGCCTTGAAGATATGACTTCTTTAGCACTTGTTGTTCAAGATTTGCAGAATAAAGTCCAGACAATGAGCCAGCCGGCTCTTCCGACGTCGACTACGGTGGAAACCAAGAAAACAGAATCCGAAGAGACTAGAAGATCCAGGCCATCTTCATCCGAAAGAAGCAGATCATACGGAAATGGTGAAGACAGAAGTCCGAGGCGATATCGAGACGACTCCAGGTCGAGAGATCGCTATATCATCCCTCCTAGACGAAATGAATATTACCACAGAGGTAATCAGAACTACAGAAGAACATGGCAGGGACCTCGTCAGTACAACCAGTACAACAACAACAATACAAGGTACCGTAATGACTATAATTCTGGTTTTTCTTCCAGAGGTAACTACAATCAGCAGTCAAACAGAGGTTATTATGGAAATAGAGGTTTTAACTCTCAGAGACAGAGATTTCCTCAGTATAGAGGAAATAACAACAGGGGAGGCTATTCGAATACCACTCGTGGTAATCAGAATAACTATACAGGCTCAAGAAACTCCCCACAGCCTTTTTAGATCGGCGCGGCCTTGACCATGCAAAGGGAGTGCCTTCTGAGTTTGCGTTCTCATCTATGACATCCGAAATACAGCTAGATCATAGAAATATGTGTACTTTTGTTTTTCCAACCAGAGAGAAATTACCAGCTTTGATAGATACTGGAAGTACTAAAACTCTTATAGCAGAGTCACTGGTACAGCAGAGTGTTTATTTAAGGTCACTACTGGTATTAGGTCTTACAGAACCTGTGAAATTTGTGGTAGGTAATGGTTCACATTGTGCTTCAGTGTCTTACATTGAGCCTGATGTTTATCTGGGCGATATTATGTTGACAGTTAGATTGTATATTGTGCCTAATCTGTCAAACTTTGCAATCATTGTGGGTATTGACACTCAAAAGAAGTACAAGTGTACTATGAATCTAGAAAGAAATATATTGAAAATTAGCAGAAATTTCTTGCCAGTAAGCATACTGAGAACTGTTTATCTGAAACCTGGTGAAACAAAAATGGTTAAGGTGGTATCTCCTTTGCCTTGGAAATGCAGAGATCAGAATTATATAGTTACATTGAGACACAAATATCAGAAATTATCAGCTGTGAATAGTCTGTACTGTTTTAAGCATGGTAGGACAGCATTGTTATTGAGAAATCCATTTCGTGAATCTATAGTATTGAATTCTAGGACAGTTATTGGACAAATAACTCCTAAAGATTGCCTGAGAAAACTGGAAAATTATGAGACTGGGACAGAACAAGCATTTCCTATAGTAGACTTGGGGCCAGAAGCTATTCCAAAAGTTCAAAAAGATACTGTAGATCAATTGAGTATGACCTCAGATGAGTTATTTCGATACAAGAAATCTCTGTATCCTTATTTGAACAATGATGATCCAAGACTGATTACTCCAGATAGTGATATAATAAAGCAGCAAATTAAACTAGATGAGTCAAAATTATCAGTCGAAGGAAGAGAAGAGTTATATCGAATCCTTGAAAGGAATAAAAGTGCATTAGCTATACATGACAACATAGGAAAGGTTCATCGCTACAAAGTCCGATTACAACCCGATTTTCCTGACCCACAAGAAGGTTTTAGTTCAAAGCCTTACATTCATTCTCCTAAAGATAAGGAATTTGTTACATCAGAAGTGAACAAATTGATACAAATGGGAGTTTTTCAAAAGGGTCTTGCTACTCATACATCAAGTCTATTTTTAGTTCGTAGGTCACCACAGCATGCTCCACGTATAGTTGCAGATTTGAGAAGGGCGAATCAAATGTTTAGAAATGTAAACAAGTCTACTCACACTATCAAGTCATTTTGTGAGGCATTTGGAAGGAATAGGAACACATATGTGACTGTATTAGATTTGAAATCAGCTTATTTTTCGCTTAAGTTGACTGAAGATTCGAAACAGTATGTAGGAGTGACAGTATGTCAGAATTATCCTGCTGTAACTTTCTCAAGTCTACCACAAGGGCATCGCCAATCAGGAAGTTATTTCAATCAAATTGTGCATTACATCTTGCAAGAGTTACCAAGTGAGGTTTACAAAAACCGAGTGCTGTCATATTTTGATGACTTGCTGTTATTTGATACCAATGAGTCAGATCATTTGGAGACCATAGATCTTGTTTTGGGTATTTTAGCTAAACATGGCCTCACAATATCGTTGTCGAAAGCTCAGATAGCTCCAGTTACTGGTGTCAAGTTTTTAGGTTATTTCATTGATTTACAATCACCAAAGGGCCCAAAGTTGACTGTGTTGAAATCAAGAGTACATGATATTGATAAATTGCGACCCCCTCGCAATAAAAAGGACGTGAAGCGTGTTTTAGGCATGCTCCAATATGTATCACAGTTCATAGCAGGTTATCAGCAAATTGCAGTGCCGCTTACTGGATTGCTTAGAAAAAGATCTGAATTTAATTGGACAAGGGAACATGATATAGCATGGAATGAAATTAAGAAAAGGTTAAGGGAAGCACCAGCGTTGTCTTTTCCTTCAATGAAGGAAGAAGACTACTTTATAGTAGAAACTGACTGTTCTAGGACAGCTATGGGTGCAGTTCTGAGACAAGTGCAAACAGATGAAAATGGTGAAAGATCAGAACATTTGATTGCTTATTTTAGCAAAAATCTGTCAAGATTGAGTACTTTAACTTACTCAGTTTTAGAATTAGAGATGACTGCTCTTTATGGTTGTTTAGTAGCATTTCAGACACTACTTGTAGGGAGATATTTTTTAGTAAGGACTGATCACAAGGCCCTTGAGCATGTCATGAAAAATCTGAATGCTCCACCTACTCCTAGAGTGCAAAGGTTACTTTGGAAATTGTCATCATTTCAGTTTAGCATCAAATATGTGAAACCTTGTGACGTCACTATGGCAGATTTTCTGAGCAGACATCCTAGTGAGGATACAGAAGATCACAATTCTATAGTACCTATAGGAATTAATGATAAAGAATTGCTAGAGTCGTTTCCTTTTGACTCGGTGACATTGGACCACTCTTTAGTTGTAACAAGGTCACAGACAAGACCTCAGACACTTGACAAACAAAGTGCCTCGAAAACAATTGTGCATAAAGACTCTAGATTGCCAACTACGCATGAGTCCCAGACCGATATTGCAGCTAAAAAGTCAAATCTCTCAGCTATGAAAACAGACCAACAGACTGAAATTACAGACCAGACAGAAAAAGTAGTCAGTAATGAGCCTTTAGTGCCAAAAGGCTCAGTCCTTGGCTCAAGACTGAACGAGACAGTTGCAAAAAGTTCTAGACACGAGGATCATAATCCTCCCTCCCACCTTGCAGTGCCAAAACCAACAATTAGAAATGTCGTTCATGACTTTAGTGAAGGAAAAGGAACGAATGAAGCTGATGAGCCTACAATTAATGATCCTGATAAAACACTAGTGACAAATGAGCCTTTGTTTTCAGAAACAGGTCCTAAACCGACCTTACTGTCCAAAATGCCTTCACAGAAAGAAATAGATATAGGACTTAGAGATACAGTGTTTGGAAAATTTAAGGAAGTTACTTTACCTTATACAAAAGATGAAATAGCAAAAGCACAAAAGAGTGACTCTTATTTTGGTTCATTGTACAGGTATTTGCAACATGGCACATTACCACGTGATCATTCAAAGTCACGGTCTATATTAGCTCTTTCTGAACATTATGTACTAGCAGATGACATTTTGTTTTACTTGAGAAGTTGTGATAAGAAGGGACAGGAAGTTGAGGCTTCCTTAGCTCTTCCAAAGGATTTTATCCTTCCTGTGTTGAATCACTATCATGTGTCACATCGTGGTTTTCACATGAAGACCTCAAAGTTATATCTTAGTTTGAAATCTTTGTTTCATGCACCGAATTTGTATTCCCATGTATTGAATTTCGTTAGAACTTGCTTGACATGTAATCAGATAGCTTTGGAGCGAAATGCTCACTTACATAGAGAATGGACTCCAAGGTCCTTGGATGGTTTTAAACCTTTTCATTGTGTTTTTATGGATTTTAAAGTCTTGCCAAAGACAGTTGATGATTACAGGTATGCATTAGTCATGGTGTGTGAAGTCACCCGCTTTTGTGTGGCTGTTCCACTGAAAACTAGAACTGCACAAGAGACTGCAGAAGCTATTGTGAATCATTTGTGTTTGCCTTATCGTACCCCAAAGGTTATTATTTGTGATCAAGATACTAGTTTCAAGAACAATTTGATGGAAACTATGGCAAAATTGTTGCATGTGAATTTGCATTTTGTCCAAGTCTGTGGACACGAAAGCTCAAAAGCTGAAAGATTTGTTCAAGTCATTTCAAACCTTTTAGTTTCCAAATTAGGACACAATTACGAAGTTTGGCCCAAACTTTTGTCTTATGCTTGCAAAGCATATAACACAAGTAAGGTAATGGGATTGGATTACTCCCCACAGTACCTTGTGTTTCTAAATGAAGATAGATCGCTTTTAGATGCTGCCGAAAGGCCATTTGAGCAGTATTGCGCTACAAAAGATGATTATGTTGCCTTGATGAAGGACAGATTTAAGATAGTGTCAGATATAGTTTTGGAACGACATAATGCTGGACAACAGCATCAATGCATTGCGCATGAAGCCAAACATGGTCATAGGTTTAAAAACCTGAAAAAGGGTGATTTGATCTATTTGTTGTGTCCAACGTCTACTGCATTGTACAAAAGTGACAAAATTAAATTCAATTACGTTGGAATTTTGTACATTTATGACATAGTGAATCAGAATGAATTCATACTGTCCACAGTCAGAAATGAAATACTTACAGGTTCATATCATTTGAACAGACTGAAGAAGGGATCCATTGCATTACCAAACGGTGAATATGCGCATACCATTGAAGAACTTAGAAAAGCACTAGATAAAACTGAAAATGAGAAAATTCCTTCAGATGTAAATTTGCAGAATGAAAAGTCATTGCCTCTTGCTTATTTTATCTCAGAAGATAAACATTCTTACAGAGAAATTGACAGAGAAATTGACGCGCCAAGAATTGAACAAGGACATGCTGAATGGTCCTATGCATTTGTAGAACAAACAAATCCTGAAGAAAAGGGACAAATCATGAAGTCTTATTATGCAAAGATAAATCGTATCAGATGGATGAATGGAATGCCACAAATTCTGTGTCATTTACCAAATAAGCATACAAGAGTTCCATTTGCATTTTGGGTTACAATTGAACAGCATCCAATGCTGTGTGGTAACATTGACAGGCTCTTAGCATTGCCTATCAGACAAATAGGTTCATTTAAGAAATTCATGAAGAAAATATATTATTAAGAAGGTACAATTACAAGAGAAGAATATATCTATAGCACCATGGATACATACTTGGACGCAAGTATTGTGAATTAACATAGAGTGCTATAAGACTAAAAGAAGTATTATTTTTATTTATAAGACAGGTACTAGTTAAACGCGCAATATAGAAAGTTATAATGGATTTATAAAGCGAGATTGATCACTTGCGAAAATACTCCATTTTCTAGCGTGATGTTTATAAATAATCAAGAAAATCTATTGATTAAGACATTAGAGTACTTGTTTCAATTATTCAGCAAATACTTGCAGTGAACTGCAAGCGAGCGCACAGAGCGTTTTGAATTAGAATATTCATGAATGGCGTCATATGTAATTATAATATCAATCATGCGCAAAGTCGCGCTATGACTAATTATGGTATGCAAATTAGGATCCAGAATGGGACAGAAGGATGTAAATTGAAAACAGTTGTTAATGGATTTCGGTCCGGAGACAACTGAGTTAATTTATGCCTTGCACTACTTCGAGTTAATTCATTACTTAAAAGTTCACTAACGAATACTAATACCTAATGTCAACCATCTTTATGGTTAATTGTCAAAATTCGAAAAAAAAACTATTTCATCTTCCAAATTCATTTTATGTGACTGTTGAGTCATTATTGTTGCTATTAATTGAATGAAAATCGTTACCAAGAATGTAATTGTAAAACTTAATTACCATGTTATTGCTTTCAAGCAAGCTTTCCTTGTCAAAAGCGACCACAGTGCGGGGATGTCCGCTGAGGAGAGTTTGCTTGGTCTCGAACTTATTTTATGGATTTGACGCTCATCGGTAACTCAGGTTAGCGATGGGTACAACCCGTTATTTACAATTGAATTGACTTACTTGGATACTTAGTTAGTTTTGTAGTTAGTTGTTATATTAAGTATAGTTGATTTAACCTTGCTTGAGCACAAAGTGGCATGAGTGCTCAGCTTGGTTAAATTTGCTAAAGTATAATTATTGATTATTTTGAATGCACTACAAGGAAACAGTTCCTTAATTACTTATTTACATTATATTTAATTGAATCAATTAACGCTCATTTACTTAATGAGTAATGATTTAATGACTTGTACTTATAATACTTTAATACTTATTTGTATAATCAATTTAGTTCAGACATAGAACGAATACTTAATTACTCTGTATAATTCGCAGAGCTGATATTGATGATTTTATTACCTATTATTATTGCGATCATTATACTATGATGTGATGTATTACATTATTTTATTGTAGTAACTAATTCTTGTTTGTTTTATTGCCTGAGTTTCAGACGCTTGGTCTATCTTCGCTGCAGGCTTGCTACCTCGCCTACTCATGCACCTTTTGGCACACATTAATCTACAAGACTACAGGTGCGATTCTACTGTCTGCAAGACGCACCATACAACTGTCATCATGGTCGTACTTCGAGCGCTAACTACTACGTCATCTACAAATCTCGGTTGTGAATTAGTGACACTGTTCCTGAGTTCTTGATCCTTTCCACTTCATCTCGTCTTGTTATGTTGCCTTCGTTCGTGGAATGTTCTCGGATCATTTCTTCTACTTCATCTTCTTCATCTTCCAGATGGAACAAGATTTGTCATTATCTTCATATTCTTCTTCGTCTTCTAGATTATATCACTTTGCCGAGTGACTTTCAACCACACCTCTTTTGCAATCCATGTTCGTACTCTTTATTTGCAAAACTCTGAGGTTGTAAATCGAGCGATATTTGACTCGTTATAATAAGTGGTTATTCATGGAACTGTAGTTATAGTTCGCTCAAACTTTATGACTTTAATTGACCATTTGACTTTTATTGACAGTTGTTTCATCGTTTCAATATGAATGTTTGTGTGTCATTGGGTTGTGTGGGGAAGCTTGGTGGCCCTGTGGTCCTTCTTGCCAGGCTCTGATTACTTTAATATTAATTGTTAATCATTAATTATTTTGTATTTGTGTTTACTACATTTGTATATTATTATTTAACCTATTTTCGCTACGCACAAATGCTTATGCCGTTTGTATCAAACGTCACATGTTCCAACGGTGATGTCATAATGTCTATCTTTAGCATTTGTGTTATGATACTATGTTTAGTGATGGCTGTATAGTTACTGCTTTCTGATGTAATGGTTATTAATAGAAATTACAGCTAAGCATGTGACTTGATGCAGGCCAGTATGTCATGAGGCCTTAATAGTGTGTAAATAGAATAGGCAGGCCAGACAGTGGCCACCAGCAGACTTGTAAGCAGAAGTGTTGTGCAGACTGGCATAAGATGTGACTTAGAATATCTCTCAAATGTCAAGAGAGATAAAAGGTATGTTTACTCAATTGTTATTTCATAAGATTCATTAATACTGAGAACTGTTGTGCACTGCTATATTGCGTTTCGTGACTATATTATTTGACAATATTAAGATATATTTGTTTAATGATAATAAAACATTTTAATTTAACAATGATTGTCGAGTCTTCAATCAGAGGAACCGATCCCGTCGCATTACCCTAGAGAGCCTCTACATAGCCCACTCAGGTGCTGATGAGGCTTTAAACAATAACATTAACTAACTATCTACATAGCAATACGTTGCCACTGTATATACTCGCCATCCACTCGCATCCACGCGCATCCACTCCATTTTACGAACGTCAGGCGAGCGATCTACGGCTGCCTCACGTATATTCGTGGAAAGCATTTATACATGGTTAACAGACCCAGGAGTGAGCACCTATAACTATATATAGCCCATTTTTGACGTACATGGTCACTCGTAGGTTTTGTACGTGACAGTGTAAAATGCCCATTTAGTCCTGGACCTTACTTGGTATAAGCCGGCTATAATTAGCTTTTTTTAATTGAACATGAATAAACCATTAATATGTGTCAATTTTTTAATGAACGACTTCCATGACTCGCAGGAAAATAAGTAAAAAATAATCACATGAATACCAGTAGGCCTAGTAACTAACATTAATTAGTATTAGAGATAATTAGATTATTATCCTACGCAATAGGCCTGTAGTCCAATACCTGGCTTAAGTTTGCCTTTATGTTTTTCTTTAAAACAGTGCTAAGATCTTAAGCACATTTGTAGTGCTAATCACCAGAGGGCAGCACAAGTCAGTGCCCCTGGGGTTCTGGAATTCCACAAGGGAGCAAACTTCTTCCTATTGCTGATCCAGACTTCTCAGAAACAGATTTTTTCTTGAGTTGGCTGTTTCTTCCTTCCTTTTTCTATCCAAGCATTTAAAGGCCGCACTAATACATGACCAAATGTGCCATGTGCGTTTTCCATGAGAACGATAAACACATGGAAAATGCATGGTCTTCGCCTAAATATAATCAGACAAAAACCATGCATTGTCCAAGGCGTATGTCCAAACACAGGGAAAACGCACGTGGCACATTTGGCCATGCACCAGTGCGGCCTTTATAACAGCCAACTTAAGAAATCATCTGTTTCTATAAAGTCCGGATCAGCATAGGAAGAAGTTTGCTCCCTTGTGGAATTCCAGAACCCCAGGGGCACTGACTTGTGCTGCCCTCTGGTGATTATATCCCATGTTAAGAACACCTCGATATCATGTAACCATAAATTTCGGATTCTGAGTGGATGGACAACTTTATCAGTTCTTACAGTTTAATCGTTAGCAATGTTGTGCCTTCTGATATGAAACTTTTGAGCTAGCTATCAGGGTTTAAAGCTAGTGTCCCCATTTTTGATATTTCTTTCCCTACCTGTACTGTATTTCTTGATAAGCAGTTGAGGCACACATTATGCTATTACCATAAGAAGAAGTTGTACTTACCTTTTTTCGTCATGTTGATCCGTAAGGGGTTCCAACAATTTGACCAAGGTGTTGTAATCACATTTTTTTTCAGGCACTTCAGTTCCTAAAAATTAATACATCATTGTGTAATATCAAGAAGGATAGTATTATACACCACCAGCATCATAGATTTATAGATAGATTGATAGACTCAGACTTAAGAGATAGATAGAATGATTGGTTGATTAAATTTGCAACCATAATTCAAGCAATTCGTATGTTGAATTGCACACATAATAATATTATTATTGGAATATTTACAAACAATAAGGAATGAATACATAGTATTGTTTAGCTGGAGATATAGCCCACCTCGAATTAAGGACCTGCTGAGATGCTGAGATGCTCTCTAGACAAATAGAGTATTTCTCCAGCTAAACAACACTAAATAATAACACATACACACATACCTGTAAAAGGGAAAGGCACTTCGACAACATGCCCCTCAATGGTCACATCAATTCCTTCTCCCCCAGCTGCTGCAGGAGCAACAATTCTCTTGGGATTACCTTTCTGATGATCCTTGATGGAGCACTGATCAACTGGAATACTTCCAGGCAGGGTCTCCAGCCAGCTAACTGCTACAATTCAGATTAATTTGTTGGCCATTATAATAACACCTTCATTCTTACAATTGACATGTATATATTAGAAAGTAGGTTTAAGAAAAATAAAAGAAAATAAAAGCAGGCTGACTCCCATTAGTATATGCCTTAACCAGTAATATAATTATGAATAAAAAACAAAAATAACTAGATGGCTAGTAGTGCGTGCTATTTTGAATATCTTCAACCTTCAATAATCTAATTATTTATCCAAAATATCCTGAGCTTTTTATAATATCTCAGCTGAGCATCATTGACATCATGCTTCAATGCTAAGCCATCGCTTACTATATACTCTTTATTATCTGTCTTTTCATGAACTAAGAAACAAAAAACAATAGTTTCTGATACACATAATTTTAGTAGAAGGAGGTCTTAATCCTAAGTGTGGTGGTTTATAAGTTTGTCAAACTGCTCATGCAGGTGGTCTATAAGTGATTGAAAAAGTCACCGTATTGATTTATAGATGTCCTAATAGCAAAGTGGTCTTGATAATGAGTCAAGCCTTGCTAAATAACAACTTCATAATAACCTAACATCAGAATGCTATATGACCAATAATGTAATTTATGCTGCCCTTGGGACAGTTATGTAGCATTTCTGATGCTGGGAATAGCTCATTTCTTTGACTGTATTTTCATTTATGTAAGGGCCATATAAGTGTCAAAAACTTTACACACCACAATGGGAGATGGGATATATAGAGTTTGGATAAATTTATAACCCCGTTGTAAGTTGTCACTATGTGTCATCACCTCACAGCCGAGCAACCTAATTATGGAAATTCTTTGCTATGTTACCTAGTTAAACAAAATGATTGGTTAAACTTTGTAGCCGATAGGCTGAGTATAGACTTAAGAAATCTTCTCTTAAAAAATAGAAGAGAAATGGATTCATATTTGTTTAGTTTATGGAATTTTATCAGAACAAGAATTGCATAAACTCAGCACATGAACAACTAACTATTCTGTAATTTTTCTGGCATTAATTGCCATAACAGGGTCTCCTGACTATATTTTTTATGTACATTTGATGTACCAAATTGATGTCAAATAAATGTTCTGTCTGTCTGTCTGACTGGTAACTTTTGAGCCTGACTATATACATACATAGGTGAATGTTTGATTAATTTACTTTAGACAAGTAAAGGAGTAAAACGTGTACATTATTAGGTCACTGGGCTGTTACAACACTATGCATTATGGTTTCAGATCTACTATATATCAAGGTGCTTTGATTTGGAATTCCTTACCTGTTGAACTAAAGCAAGTGTAGATTAATTAGCTAAGTTCAACGATTTATTATGAAGTTGTAATTCCTTAGACAGATGTAATTGTATATCATGTATAATCAGTCAGCAAAATAATTTATGATCATTGTGTAGTTAAGTCATAATCTCATTCTAATCATCTGTATATATATCTTCTTTCATTATTATTGTTATTTTTACCAGTCGGCTAAACGCTTTATAGCTTATGTTTTATTGTTTTGTATTGCACCTCCGACTATAAATAAAGTTTTATTTTATCTTATCTTATCTTATCTTATGTTCCTGATATCTGGCTTAACTTTTGCCATTTATCATATTGAAGCTATAAAATACATGCATATCTTCCCATGTAATAAGGTCAATGTGTATTTATATAAGTGGCATGTAATAAGAAA
The DNA here is from genome assembly GCA_932294295.1 of Alitta virens. Classification (NCBI taxonomy): domain Eukaryota; kingdom Metazoa; phylum Annelida; class Polychaeta; order Phyllodocida; family Nereididae; genus Alitta; species Alitta virens. The sequence goes on along the minus strand of OW028585.1, from coordinate 8,189,357 downwards.
GTATATTTTTGAACTGAAATATTAATATTTGACAATATCATTTGTGTATATTTGTAACTTACATGCAGGTGTGGAAGATTCCGCATTTGCAGCACCTAGAAACAGTAAAAAAAAAACCTAATAAATTTTGCAGAAATGTTCACAATGCAAATAAAGTTTGTCGGCAGGTGTTTGATTATGCAACTGTTAAAAAAGCTAATTGCATTTAAGATAACAAGTTCTGGATTCATAAAAAAAATTACGATATTTGTACAATTGTAATTAAAACAGCAGATGGTTTGTTTCAACCGATAAAACGGAAATTAAATAGAGTTATGTAATAATTTATTCATTTTTACATACAAATAACTCATTATACTATGCAATTTTTTCACTTTTGATGAATTTATAATTGTATTCAATGAGAGCAACAACTGCGTGTTCTGGCAGTTAAAGCCCAGAACAAACCTTCACGATTATATTGCCGATTGATGACAGGGGGTCGGGGCCTAGCTCAGTGGTAGCATGCTTAAGTAGGATGGCTGTTTCATCCATCATCTCATTGCCATGGTCCTTGCCTGTCCTAATTAGCCCATCAGGTGCAGAAATACAGGACGTAAAGCCCTAATCCACCCACCACCACCGATTGATGCCAATCTTAATATTGTCATTATTCTTGGCTCTAAATTGAAGATTAGGTCCCAATTAATGTTAAATTAACTGGAGCCTGCATGGAAGTGCTACAAAATATCTAAAAGCTCGCTGATTCACCATAGAACGTAGGTTGTCATAGGAAAATTGTATGTGGTCATAGCCCATCATCACTATCTGTGATGTCCTATGAGCATCTACAACCTCGCACATCCTCTTATGATGAGCTATGGTAAGCCCACAAATTCGGTACTAAAACCGTGTTGTGTCAACTCAAAAACATTTTGCTGACTACGACTTCTGACAAATTTTACAGATTGGCTACAATGCATTAAGATGGTTCCAGATCATAATACTGATGTTTGACAATGCCTGACAGATTTTCCATTCGAGACAGATCATCATCAAAATGATTAATGTATGAACTGGGCTTAAAAAGGCCATAACTATTTTAGCTGGTTCATCATGCATTATCAGATGGCGGCATTATGATCGGGAACCATTCTAATCAATCATAGTCAAACTGTGGACATCGTCAGAAGCTGGGGAGTGCAAGCAAGTTCTGCTCATCTTAGAAGGTAGTAGAAGGTCGTAGGAAATTGTAGAAGGTCTTACATGCAATCATTATAAATTGTTATCAATTGCCATTCTGCGTAGGCTAGCACAATCAACTACTGTAGATATTCATGGTAAGTCTCAGTACAATTCTCCTGGGGCAGGAAATGAACACTGGTCCCTGGGACTAAAAGCCAGAATGTTAACAAAATGTTTACCAAAGAGTCATTCTCTGGTGCGAGGGCAACATTTTGCTCACACCAGGACCACTACACTACACTCTCCCCTTCTCACAATGATGCTCGACTGCGAGCCTTGCATTTGTTACTCCTAGCCTATTCCAGGTTAGCAGGACATGGGTCCACAAGTACACACACATCGGGTGCCATTTGCAACAGTTCTCCCAGAGCCTGTTAACCATTTTACCAAAGAGTCACTCCCTGGTGCAAGGGCAACATTCTGCTCTCTACACTATTAGTGCTCCTCATATGAACAGAGGCACACCTTACTGGTTCTTATTTGCTTTGTAGTATTGTCTTAGCTGTTCCTGGCAGGTTGTAGCAAATAAAGGTTAATTACGGACCGATTATAAAATTTGGTTTAAACATATATTGATTTAATTAGGCCAACGATCTGAAGGCTCAATCAGAGGTTTAATCTTGGTTAGTATAATGTGCAAACTGTACAAAAGACCTGATTACTCATAATTTGGATAACAATAAACTAAGACCCTATTATTTTAAAGTCAATAATGAGTAGTAAAGGTGCCACCTGAGGTCATTGAGGAGAATTGTTTAACGACGTCATCTATTTTGTGACGTCATCCATGTAACAACACTACAATATATGTATCATCAATCGGCACCAGAATCGTGAAGGTGTGAACTGGGCTTTATACTTGTCGTAAGAGTATCACTTTAAATATATCAACCAATTCGCTGAGTGAAGGAAATCAATCAGGCTTGACAATGTTAATGCAAGAAGCCAAAGGTCAGTCACTGAACTCCTCTCAAACTCAATTCAAAGGTATGGATTATGGATCTGTTTATTATTCATGAATTAATTTTTCTTTTCTAAAAAATAATGCAAGGTGTGTTTCAATTTAGATATTTGAGTCTTGGCATGAAGGAAGGGTGTGACAAACTATTTTCTGTGATCATTGAGAAAAAAGGTTATTTATAAGTTATTACAGGATGATTTATTATTATCAAGATCATCCTTATCACCCTCATCTCTTCGCTGGCCCGCTGCGTCTAACTGACGTAGAACACAGGTAGGGGCTGCCATCTTCCAGGAGGGATTCCTCCCGTTAGGGTGCATGCGCTACTCTGCTTTAACATCGGAAAAGCGTGGACCGGAACGTCTTTCCCAGTCTAAAAATAGCAAAGCCAACCAGAATATTCCCTGCTGGACCAATCAGCCATGGGAGATGGACAGCACTGACCTGCCTATTGCGTTTACGCTTAGGCAGGTCCCAGCCAACATATTCTCTACCTCTCATTCAAACAGTTATTCATTTATTGTTTACTTTCTTTGGTTAACCTTATTGCCTAGTCAGCCTTAAGGGTAATCCAGCATGAGTTGGATTTCAGTAATATTTGTAATTACTATGTAATGTGTAATAAGGCACTATTTATATATTTATTTATCAATTATTAAACCATGTAAAATTCAAATAAATGTTGAGCTCTTCACAAGAATTGGAAACTCTTAGCAGCCCAGAATAACATCTGACCTCCTTTACATTTCAGTTATCAAAATTACTGGCTGTACTTACCAAACTGAGCAGCAAATAGCAGCAAGACAAATGAACATTTTTGGAAACTGCACATCCTCCCATTCATTCTGATATCTGAAAATACTGTTGGACTATATCGATTATTTCAAATTTAAATTTTATTTTTAGTACACTTTTAGTTGACGTTTTTAACAGCATTTGTATTAATTTGCACACATTTGTGATGATTGACATGTATTAGATGACAATTCACATGTCATAAACTGCAATATAAAACCCAATTGACGATAAACCATATGATTTTGGATACCGGTGCATTATATAAATGTATATATACTATTATTCAAATATATATAAAAATGTCAACAAAAAAATTAAAATAATTATTAGGATTTGATGCTTAATCATTCCCCAACATGTAAAGCAGCAAACTGATGATCTGGTTCTTCGGTATATTCTTCAGTTTCTTTGAATTATTGAGTTAGTGCAAAGGCATTCACATAGATATACTGTCAAAAAACATTTAACTAGTAGTGTCATAGTCACAATTACAAGCAAATAATGACAGTACCTACCACAAGCTGAATGTCTACAGATGTTTGTTTTAAAAGCAATCCGGCTTAATATACTGCACATTCAAAACAGCGAATGCTACATAGCCCCTCCCACAAAGTATCCAGCAAATAGTTGGAGATGGACCTCCAAACTAGCCAATCAGCAGAGATCCAAACATTTAAATTAGTTTATCGCACTATGACATGACCTGACCCAAGCTGCTTGCAGCCACCAGGCTGAAATATTTTCAGCTAATTTGGATATCGTCGTCAGAGCTGAAACTAACAGCAACAATTAGATGGGCTTGTCCTCCGTGCACAGTGTATGATATTCACTCATATGAAGTCTGGAAACAGTGCACATACTTCACAACTATGCTAAATGTTGTTAATAGCTTCATTTAATGTATACACACCATTTCAAGAGTAAACAAAACCCAAGTGGTTGCTATAATTGCAACATAATGTTATCCTTTTTAAGTTGAAGGCCTCATTGGGTACTGATTTGAAAAGAGATTCCACCATACTATATTCATATATTACATATATACACTAAAAGTTATTATAAGATTTATTGTTGTTATTTGCCTTGTTGTTCTCGTGACTTGTAGTTATTTTTATAAAATATGGTCTACTCTAGCTGTCTGTAGCAACCTGTAGCTGGCTAGGGCCTAAACATGCTGAAGCCAGCTGCTTCTGTCCACTTCTATAGCTAATAACCGGCTTACATCTATCACCAGATAAATATAAACCTTGGTATATGTAAGAAATTAATCTAATATATCGTAAAGAATGTACTTTTAGATCCGGTTTTAAGTAGCCAGCTATGATAGCTTTGTCTAGTTTCAATTGACGGGCAGTTTTTAATGAAACTAACTGTAGCTGATGATGTTACTTCAGTGCCTTCTATCCTCCTCAATGTGGAATCCCTTTAGCAACAAAAATGTCATTGGGATATCTCCTTCCAATCACAATACTTTTTTCTAATACTTCATATGCTATTTTTTTTTTCTGCTTGGGAAATAAAAAAAAATCTTCTGGCTCTGACTCTTGCACTAGTTTATATGCTAATGATCGTTATCAAGTGACTGTCATGTATCTATTTTCATGCTAATTCACACAAAGCAAAACAAAAACAGCAAACAAAGGGAATGTCTATCTTAGCCCGTAGTTCGAGGACACTGGTCAGTTGTTTTCTATCAAAATGACCTTGGGTCTATAAGTGGTTAATTCGCTCATGGCGGATCAAGTGGCTGCACAAATCACACTTTCATTCAAGCTAAGGCCACATGTACAACGCCACAAAAAAGTGATGGGACAGACATGCATGGGGTTTTTTACTTTCCCTGTAGAAATGGACGTTCGAAAATTAAGACTTACTGTTTCAATGTGTTCTGTTGAATGTTGAGAGAATGTTTGTTGTTTGTGGTTTCCTTCTATGATTAAGCACACAATTACACAAAAAGCGTTGAACCATGTCACAGAGGACTCAAAAAAGTCTTGGGACACCTTATGAATAAAGCCTTAATTGATTGCTAGACACTATTCTGCTATTATGTTTGAAGTTAAACAATTAATGTTAGGTCCAGGCTATCACCACAAGTGACTCTGGGTGAGGAGAGACTGTTTTCGGCAGTTTAGTGTCAATATATTTAAATTATTAGTCATAAAGTCATTTCTGAAAGAATACCAAGTAAACAATTTAGTTCAAAAATTTAAAACACAATAAGTCTGGAAAATGAAAAATGATGGCATTAGCAACATCTCTAAATTGTTAAAAGTTGCCTGAACCACTGCACAATGTCCTACAGAAGTTCAAGCAAACTGGCAGCAGAGCCAACCTTCCGAAATCAGGGCTTCCAGTGTCAACTTCAGCTACTGATGACCATGTCATAAGGCAGATGGTGAAGAAAACCCCCAAACTAACTGCCCCTGATGTCAACCAAGCATTGAAGGATACAGGAATAACCATCAGTGACCAAACCATAAGGAATAGGTTACATGATGCAGGATTCATGGGACGTCAGGCACGCTGCAAACTCCTGATAATTGCCAAGAACAGAAGAGCAAGGCTAGAATTTGCAAGGGCACATGTTGATAAACCCACATCTTACTGGGAAAAGATCCTGTGGACAGATGAAACTAAAATAAACATGTTTCAGTCTGATGGCAAGTGCACAATGTGGAGACCAAAGGACAAAGCTGATGATCCAAGGTATCCCTCTGCATCTGTGAAGCAAGGAGGAAGTAGTGTGATGGCCTGGGCATGTATTACTGCCAAAGGACCTGGTGACCTGGTCTTCATTGATGACATAACTGAAGATGGATACAGCATAATGGATGGCAACACCTAAAGGAAGATAATGAGCAAGTATATTGAACCAAATGGGAAAAATCTTGCTGGCAGGGGCTTGATTGTGCAGTCTTACAATGACCTGAAACATACTGCAAAGAGTTCATTGCCAAGAAAAAGTGGACAGTGCTTGAAGCAGTCATTGTAAATACAGGTTATGCCACAAAATATTGACTGACATGGTTTTGCATATGATAATCATGTCTCCTGACACTTTTTGAAGTGATAAATCATCTGTCGGTTGTTTGTCACACTGTTTCAGATCTATTGATTACATAATTGTAATTTTTGCTTTAAAACTGTGTTCTACTTTGTTTAATAAAGTCATCTTCAAGTATTAATGTTCTAAAGTCATTTTGAAATGTGGCCAGTGACATTAGAGAAATGATAATACCCCATTACCCAAATTTGCGAGATTTGCCTATTCCTAGGAGTACATAACACCACAGTCACTTGCAAGCACCATCTAGGCACGTCTAGGCACGTCAAGGCACCATCTAGGCACCGTCTAGGCACTGTCTAGGTACCGTCTAGGCACCGTTTGGGCACTGTCTAGGCACCGGAGTTGTGAAATTCATTCTCATCACCCTGCCCCAGTTTGATTGGTCCTTTCAAGTTCATACACCTTAATGCTGTGCGTTTATTGGTCAACCAGGCTAAAGCATGCAGATTGTTGCCACATGAGATGAGAAGGCAATTTCTTGCATGGAATTCCACTAAAAAAACATGATGGCATGATTACGTTAATTTACTGTCTATTGACATTAAAGATGTAATGGGTTGTGTTCAGTGCAAAATGTGCCAAACAAAACCGACGGTTGTTGGCGGAATTATGGCTGTCAATTCATCACTGCATCATAAGCAATCTGACACAGTCTGTAGTCTGCTCTCTTTTCTTTAATGATAGTGCTATGATACGTTGTTCAGGCAAGTTCTGGTGATAGCACACAGGCATCATTGCAGTGGATTGCAATGAAGTGTGATCAGTCACAATTTACCATGCTTGAGTGTCGCTAGTCAAGCTCATAAACAGGAATGGACTTCATTTCTTTGGTCTCAATTACAGCCAGTCAGGTAATTGTGTTATGGCCAGTGAATGATTGGATGGGCAATGGGCATGATCACCTGTGCTGCAACACAATTCAAAACATTGCCAAAATTAAGTTCACTCTGTTTTAAAAATCGAATCATCTGCATGCAGTGCACATTCTGCACATTGAATCAAGCCTCTGGTACTTTAACAGATAGATTGATATATAGCTAAATAGTTTCATAGCCACAGCAGAAATTTAACACCAACACACTTAACATAGCAAAAGTTTATACAGTAATACTCTCTATGATCTAGTGTGCCTTTGGAAAGTCACACCTGCTCGCCCGACCGTCAGTCATATGAGCGCTGTAATAACATATTCCTCTTCAAACTGTGTTTGCTTAGAGTTCAGAATTACATTAAAATTCAACGAGTATATGACACATGTACGTAATGTATTTATACACATGTTGTCAAATAATTGACTGATTGCTCAGATAGCCATTGAACAGGTTTACATAATGCATGAATACGTAATGCATCAACAACAGGGATTTGTTCCCTTGACATTAAAAAGTGCATTGACACTACTAATAATAAATTTGTACTTTTATCGAATTTTTATGTAAAAAAAATAGAATGCAAAATATGGACTTATCCAACCAAACATTTTATCCTGTGATAACTGAAGAAAATATTTTAAAAAGTTCAACGTTTACAGAACAGCAAGAGCTGTGTTTAATGATTATGTGAATGTTACAGGGATTAATCTTGTTGCTAAAATGAAGGTAATGAATGTTAGACAACAAAGAGATTATTTAATGGGAAATATATTCACAGTTTAGCACCTGACTATCTGTGCAATGAGATAATTATGTCTGTAAAAGTTTCAGAAAGGTTGACAAGACACGTTAATGATGTTATGATCCCATAGGTTAATGTTACTAAAGCTTCATTTAGTTATCATGGTCCAAATTTATGGATTAATTTGTCTAATTACATGAAAAAGTGCCCAGTAAATTGATGATTTGAGAAGAAAAGCTAAAATGTATCTTTTTACCACAGACTGTAATGAGACATATGCTTTCATTCTGAATGTTTTATTGATGATTCTATCCTTGTTTCGTATTCATAAGAACCAGCAATATGTGCAAGACTTTTATTGATAGCACAGTGCACAATACGTTTTATAATTTTAAAATTTTTTGCTATATTGATTTCAAATTATTTAATGACCATAATTGTGTAGATCAATGATGACAATTAAGAAGTCATTTTTTACAAGTATATATACTGTAAATTGTTAATGCACTATCGATCAACATAATTCTCTGTGATCCTTGGATTTTGTAATTGACATTGAAGCAAACACATTTTACAAGACAGACGGGTCTGCACAACCAGTAGTAAGTACATTTTGATTATATATATGGATATTTACAATTTTAACATGTTAATTAGGATTGATTTATCACTGTTAACTATTTAAAAAAAACTGGGTAAATGTTAAACCTTTGCCAATGTGCATGATTTACAAACCATGAACTTATTGTTATAATTTTTTCTTAAAGCTGGATTGTCAAACGGTTTTTGTACCACTTAAGAAGTTTAATTTGAAGTTCTAACTTAGCCAAATGACAGAAAATACTTCTAACTGTATAATTCAAGAACCCACTTTTTCTAGACATTGGAGGAATTTTACTTTATCGACTTTAGCTTACATTTCAGCTAATTATTCATTGCAAGGTAATGAAGAGCGTCGCCGATTTACAATTTCAGAGTCATTTTATGAAAAATTATGGTCGGAATTGTTTCAATTCATATACTACAAGCGAAACACTTAAACATAGTTGTGCATGTTAAACTTTGAATTTCTAAAATCAGACGAAAAAGGAAGTCACTGAGTCATGAAATGCATTACAAACCGATGATGCTAGAGATACAGTGAACCTAGCGAGGCTGATGGGATTTAATAAATTTTTCTAGAAGCAATGAAATTAATACAACAGATTTTGGCCACTATCATATTGACAATCTTGCCCGAGCTACTGAGCTGTTCACTTTAGCGGCGTTTTTTATTTTCGGTTATTCATTGTGGACACTAGTTTACAGTCTGAGAACGAACCTTAGGCTGAAGTTCGAAAAGGGTTTTTGTTATCATCCATGTCTGTCCGATGGGCGGACGCTCGGCAGGGTGAACGGGTGGACAGGCGGGCGTAACTTTAGTTTCTGCAGCAGAACTCTAACAATAATGCACTTACCCTTACAAAAGTTTGTACAATAATACTTTATATGGCCTAGCGGTGCCTTTTGATAGTCACATTGACATATGTTGTCTATGTTTTACAAATTTTGAAAAAATTTGAAAAAAATATTTGTTTTGGTTTTCCGGAGCAGAACTCTGACACTACTGCACCTACATGCTTAAATCTTTGTCATAATATGTCTAAAATAGTGTAGTGGTGCCTTTCGGGGGTCTCATAGCCATAAATACTATAGAAGTTTCAAAATTAGGGCAAAATTCCTACTTTTTCAAACCTCCATATAAAAGACACTATGTATCTTACATGAATGAAATTCTATCAAGAACATATCCAAATAATAGTATTTTCACTTTTTAAACTTCATTTTGATATTCATTTCATGCTAATTACAAATAACGGAAAATCAGAAAAAAATGCTAAATATTGTGTTAAATTGTGTTTTCGGAGCATAACTCAACCATTAATGCACTTACCCAAACAAAATTGTATAATTATGTTATTACTCTATATAGCTTAGCTGTGCATTTGGATAGTCACATTGACATATCTGAGCTGTCTTTTAAAATATTTTAAAAATTTATAAAAAAAACTAAAAAATTTCTGTTTCCAGAGCAGGACTCACACACTACTGCACCTACATGCGTACAAAACTTAGTAAGAATATGTCTTAAATAGTGTAGAGATACCATTTTGGGTTTCATGACCATTGATCACAGATAATTTTATTTAATAAGGAAAATAAGAAGGTACTCTTTCAAACCCTCATATCAATGACAAGCGAGATAGCAGGCTGGAAGCCAGTGGCGTATTGTGCCTAGCAAGTACACTAACTTAAGTTTACACAGCAAAGTGCAGAAATCAGTCAAGATGTGCTGTAAGTCATGGAAATGGGATGAAGGTTAGTCAATGATAAACTGATACACTATTGAAGTTTTAAGAATTAGAATTTATAATCAATCTTAATTAAATTAGTTTTTATAACAATGGTGGACTTTCATTGTGCAGCAAAAACCTTTTAATTTCCCTTTAAAAAAAATGTATATTATTTTTCTATTTAAATTTTTTACAAAAATGTTCCATAATTTGAGTCATGTATATTTCAGTGTTTTTTTGCGTGGTTGTTAATTGCATAAATGGTAAATGAAAAGAATCAATATCTCTAATTGCATATCTATGAATACTTGATATTCTTAAAAACATACATGTTATTGAATCTGGTAACATTAATTTATCGATCTTGTACATAAGAGAAGAAACTTGAGTTATATAAAGCTTCCTAATTTCCAAAATATTTGACTTTATAAATAAAGGTTTACTGTGTTCTGTAGATCCAGCTGTGCTGAGTATTCATACAATGCATTTCTGGATTTTCAAGATCCTATTTAAATGTATATTTGCAGACATTCACAATATTTCAAGGCAATAGACTAAATAACAATAAATAAAACTATAATTAAGAGTAAGTAATGTATGTAGTTGTAAAAATGTCTTCGCTTTGTAGATAATACCTAAGCCTTTTGAAGTTTTACTTTTGATCATTTGTATATGACTGAACAAAGTTAATTATTCATCCAAGTTAAGTCCATGAAAATTTATAATTTTTCTCCTTTCTAAGTTTTTATTATTTATTCTTATATTTAATTGGTATTGTTGAGACCCTCTGTGAAATTTAAACTAGTCTTATTAATATTAATTGAAAGTTTATTTGCATTTAGCCAAAGTTGTACCTTACTTAATTTATGATTAATCAGATTTTGTAGTGACGGAATATTCGGACCTTTAAAAAATAGGCTTGTATCGTCAGCGAATAATATTGGTAAAAACTTGGAAGAAACATTATTCAGGTCAATAATTTATAACAAGAAAAGGAGTGGGCCCAATATTGACCCTCGGGGCACCCCACAGTTATTGCTTCCTTCGTATTCCTTAGCATCCAATACTTAGCAATGACAGCCGTAAATTTTGTACAATTCATGTGCAATTATTAAATATTTGATCATAGTATTGCCATGCTCAAACCATTCAAAGGCTTTTGATTATAATTAGCAATTTTATAATAATAAGTTGCATGATGATCTATATTACTTTCACTTGACTCCAATACTTATTATTGTTTTCTTCATATACACCTGTAAAGTGTTTGGTTATAAATACTAATTTAAATGCCACAAATTTAATGCATTATCAGCAACCCAACAATTCAGTAACTGAATGGAATATGGCAATTGATAATATATAGTTCCTTCAGTTGCCAGCTAAATTTAAACAGCGACCAAAAAATATTTTGACTGAAAAAAGCATTAAAATGGGTGTGCTGAGTATCATTCCATTCAATATGAACCTTTAAGATTTTGTATTTATTTGTATTTAGACTTTATTTATTTTAATACAAGTAAAAAAAACCTTGAAGGTTAATTTTTTATGAAATTATACCCAAAATCTTTATGTTATTGCTGAATTTCATATATATTCCTTAAGATCATTGCCATAGCCCATATATGACTATTTTGGACGTATAAATGATAATCTTAGTTGTAGATTAGTAAGGGGAACATGCTATTGTGTCGATATTTCTAGTGAACTCAATACTCCTTATTGTGCATAAAATCTTTAAAACAGAACAATTAAATGGCAAGAAAATAATAGAGAATACTTGTTATGCTCACTTGGTTAGAGGGCACTGAACATATTGGATTGGTGTTAATACAGGGTTCCTGCAGGTTTACTTTTGTAAGATGTAAGATATTTGTAGGACATCATAATATCATGCACAAATGAAAAAAAAAGAAAACTAAATTAAATATAGTAATATACACCAATATATATAATTTCATCGTCAAAAAAAAACAATCAGGGTAGTGGCTATTGAGCAACGAAATAAACATTTATTGTATTTAAAGAAAGTTTATAATTTATATTCATTTATATTTACCAAATTGTCTGAATATTACAATGTAGATGTTAATGTCCAAGTATTTTTGCATCAAAATAGGACAATGTAAGACTTAGTGGACAGAAGTAAGACTCAATATGGGCCTTAATTTTTACAAAAATAAAGTAAGACTTTTCAGACTTTTTTATAACCCATGGGAACACTGTATTATGTTACACTTATCAGAATATAATAAACAAATTCAGAAATTCAAGAGTTAAAAAAATAGGACTTCTTGGACGTTAATTAGCATTGCATAACAGAATATGTAGGCCAAGTGGCAATTGTTTCGGTTCATCACACACACTATAAAAACAATGAAGAAATAATATTTTAGTAAGACATAGCCAATATATGTCAATGTGGCTATCACAAGGTACCACTAGGCCATAAAAAGTGTTACTGCATAAAGTTTCATTAGGGTAAGTGCATTAAGCCACTGTCACACGAGCCGGTTTTGCCGTAGTGAACCCGTAGAGTGACGTAAAGGTTATGTAACAGCTCTTTCCGCCGGTTTGGCGGCAGGTTCTGGCAGCAAAAAGGGGCGGGGCAGCACCCGCCGGGTTACCCGCCGGGTGCTACGGGTTACCCTCCGGGGTTACCTGCCGGCTGCCACGGGTGCCTCGGCAGGTTCCACGGGTGCCTCGGCGGGTTCTACGGGTGCCTCGGCGGGTTCTACGGGTGACTCGGCGGGTTCTACGGGTTACTCGGCGGGATGTAGGAGTAAGCCGGCGAGTAGTAAGAGTAACTCGCAGCTTCCAGGAGTATACTTTAAAAGGCTGCTGCTCCCCTAATATTAGTCCGATTTTCGTTAAATAGAACTAAATTATAGTATAGTTTATACTGATTCCATACCTGTTTTCGGATCGAAAATATACCAAATATTAAGCGAGATATTGGTCTGAGAAGGCGGTTGTCTGGTGGGGGCTGCTGCTCCATTAATATTAATCCGATTTGCGTCAAATAAATATTGAATTATAGAAGAGTTCATACTTATTCCACACATAATTTCAGATTGAAAATAGACCAAATATTAAGTGTGATATTTGTCTGAGAAGGCAGCAAGGTGCTCTGTGTATGTTCATGACTTGAATGGTGTGGTCAATATTTTTTACCATTATATATACATTGTTTGGATGAGCTTTATTGCAATTAATTTCTACTCATTCTGCCAACTTGCCAATGGGAAGGACTTTTCCTTTGGTTTTGTAAAGTCAATTAACCTATATATGTAATAGCAATCTGCCTTGACCGTTATGTCAATTGCTATTAGCATTTTGAATAATACAAAGAATGGGGTAAGTCATGCTTTTTCATCATTGATCACAAGCATTAATTGAAATTCTGAATTTCAACTGATTCCTGTTTATTATGCATATTAAAGAGGGAGATTGTTTTGATCATAGATGGAACATGCAATATCAATATTAATTCCAGTTGGATTATTTTCAGAAACAACAACGAAATATTGATAATTTATATAAAATGAAATAAGTACATAAAAGATAGCAAATAAAATCACAGATCAAATCACAAATACTAATTAAAATATCAATATTAGATTTAAATTTTACAAAAATATACACAAATACTGATCAAAATATCACAATAAGATTCAAATTAACACAAAAAGATAAGAATGTTCACATGTATAAAAAAAATACCAATATACAAATATAATCATTGCCTGGTAATTACAATAGAATAAATTGTTTTTAATTAATGAAAGCAATTACATCTTTTTGTAATTGTGAATGACAATCAAGACAATGTCATATTACTGTGTCATCTTTGAACAAACTATGAAATGACAGGTCAAAGAACCCCAAATTAGGCAATTAGGCAATTGACACATGTATTGAGCATTTGCTGTATTCTCTACACCCATTCTTTGTATCATTCAAATTCAAAATGCTAATAGCAATTGACATAACGGTCATGGCAGTTGGCAGAATGAGTAGAAATGAATTGCAATAAAGCTCATCAAACAATGTATATATATCATGGTCAAAAATATTGACCACACCATTCAAGTCATGACCATACACAGAGCACCTGGCCACCGCCAGAGAACTGCATTCTCAGATGAATATCTCGCTTAATATTTGGTCTATTTTCAATCCGAAAACATGATGGAATCAGTATGAACTATACTACAATACAGTTTTAATTTGACGAAAATCGGACTAATATTAGGGGAGCAGCAGCATTTTAAAGAAGCGCTCAGCCCTTCCTGCATTGATACAGTCAGGGCGCGGACGTCTGCGAGAGCACCACTGTTTGCCTCCGCCAACTTAGCTACCTTCTCAGACGAATCCCTCGCTTAATATTTGGTCTATTTTCAATCCGAAAACACATATGGAATCAGTATGATTTATACTACAATTCAGTCCTGATTTGATGAAAATCGGATAAATATAAATGGAGCAGCAGCCGCCGCAAGACAACTGCCTTCTCAGACAAATATCTCGCTTAATATTCAGGTTTTTTTAAATCCGAAAATACGTATGGAATCAGTATGAGCTATACTGCCATTCAGTCTTTATTTGAGGAAAATCAGACTAATATTAGAGGAGCAGCAACCTTTAAAATATATACAACTGCCTACGCTGACGCTGGTAGCAAAAAGCCGCCGGGTTACCCGTGAAAGCCGCCAGGTTACCCGTAGAACCCCTCAACAAGCCGCCGGGGTGAAATTAGGGCCGGATAATTCGCCGGGTTCTACGGGCCACCCGCCGGCTTTCACGGGTCACCCGCCGGCTTCCACGGGTATTTTTATTTTTTTCTACACCCGTGAGATTTCTACGGTTGTGCCATGCAAGCATGGCACAACCGGCTACCGGGGCCGGATTTCGCGGCTTGGCCAAGGGTCCCAAGGCTGCTTGCCGGTTATCCCCGGGTATCCACGGGTGGCTGTATTGGGGCCGCCGGCTTGGAGCCGGGTAGCGATTTCCGCAACTATTACGTAATACTATGGGTTCACTACGTCAAAACCGGCTCGTGTGACAGTGGCTTTAGTGTTAGAGTTCAGCTCTAAAAACAAAAGTGTGTGTTAGAGTTCTGCTCTGGAAATGAAAGTGTAACGTCCACCCTCCTGCCTGTCGGACAAACACATAACAATTTTAATGATGCCTGTGTGCTATGTGGGATTTGCTGTTGCGCTTAAAACTGCCAATATAAATTCTCTTTGTCTCAACATTAATTTATTGTTTTTTGTTCATATCTTGCAGAAATTGAGTGTCCTGCCTTTTCTTCAAGTAAAATGCATTCCACCATATTTCATTCTCTGATATTTTTCATGATGCTGACCAAAGGTAAGTATACTAATAATTCTGTCATATAAGATAAGCTATTGACTTGTTACAATGCTGTATGTCCATTATTCCTTACACTGGCGGTTTTTTGGCAGTATACAGTTTTCTCTTGATCATCTGATATTACAAATTTAAAGTTCCAAGTGGCTGAATTAATTGGGGAATAAATAAACTTCCCACAATGACGTGTATACCACATAGAAGAGCCATGTTGTATAGCCTATGTGGTATACATATCTAAACCACATGGTTTACCTTACAAGGATGGTAAATTTATACCAAACACTTCTATGTATGGCAGGCAAGTGACATAAAATCACTATTTGCAGCTAAGCACTTCGCTGTTTAAACTAGCACCGCCGCTCCATGTCGGAGTCACAATTGGACCAACATTCAACAGATAAAATGTTCAGCTCTCTATGAAAGAATTAACTATGTTAGAGCCAAAAAAGATAACAGAAAGTCAATGGTCTGTTCAGTCCACAGATACAAGCTGTGTTGCTATGGGCAACGTCATAGGAGCATCGTCCCTTCAGTAATACAATCGAATAAAATAAAAAAACGTTTTTTAACACAAAATATTCGACAACTGGTTTTTAAATATCATTAGTAAATTGCTTTATTGATTTTAAAATGACTGAGAACGTTTTGATGTGATGACATTGCATTGAAGTTTTGCAGCCTCATGCAGTGATCTGATTGGTTGATAGATGATATACCTCGTACCATCTAGCAATGTTCAGCAAAAAAAAAAAATTACTAAAGAAGTTGTTCGGATATAAATAAGACCAATTGATATGTTGTATATTTTGATATTCCCTCACTTGTGGACAGATTGGCTTCAGAATTCATTGAATAATGTATCACAAACGATTCGTGAAACCTGGCCAATCTGTCAACTCGTGGGAAATATCAAAATATATATATTATATATTAGGTCATATTATAGCACCCACCTTCTCTGATATGTCAAAACCGATCAGTTCAATTACAAGATTAAACAACTATGTCAATGCATGCAATTGAATGAACTAATATTTATCTAACTGTTGTACATTGTTTTTATTAAGTGAGTGTTGCTAGCAGTTCATTAAAGATTTTAGCACCTAAATAATATACAGCGCTTCCACCATATCTTTTTGTTTTATATTTTGGTGCATGTAATTTACATGAATTTCTTGCGTTCATTCGGTGTACTTCATATCCATACATGTATCAGGGGCTTGTGTGGTTATCCTATAGTCTTCATTTGCCACTGCCCTGCGGTCATATAAACATCACCTACGGCTGGATGCATCTGGAATTTTCATATTATTTAAAATCCACATTTCAAATGATGGCTTCTGATTGAGTATATCATATGTATTTTTATAAAGATGCAGAAACTGTTTACTTTCATTTTTCAGCTTACACTTATTCAAATGGAGCTTTCTACATATCCATGAATTTAGCAATGACATTTCAAAACAAGAGCATTGAATTGAGTCCAGATTTACCGGGCAGCCACCTGTTCTGTGCCCTAAAGTGTTATTCTGATCCAGACTGTCAGGCTTCATACACAGAAGACAATAATAAATGTTACCATATAGCTAACATGCATCTTGCAACTACAACACACATTTCTAAAAAAATATTTGTTCATGATACGGGTAAGTTAATATAATTTTTGAGTGGCAATTTAGCCGTTGGTTGCAGAAAGTTTGCTGTTTGTTTATTTTTATTATCTCAGAACTACTGCTCTAAGGATTGGTCAGCTTAAATGAACAACTGTCAGAGGCAGACATAATGATGAGTTAATAAGGCTTAGAATTTGTGATTCCACCAAATGATATGCAGTAACCTCATGGCTGGGTCTTAACTTGCCTCAGCCCAGTCATCGAGTACACGGTACCACCAATTTAACATGATATATGGACAATCTTGAGCCAGCTGAGCAAGAGCTTTAAAAATAACAATGAAACGCTGGTATAGACGACTGCAGGAATGTTTATGAAATAAAAGATAAGGTTCTTTTTCTTATTCTTTATTAAAAGTATGAACAATTTAAATTTTCGTGTTTGGCTGACATCAGCCGTTATATATTCATCACTAAGAGAGGGTAAGGGCCTAGCTCAGTGGCAGCGCGCTAAGCTGTCAACCACTGGGTCCCGGGTTTAATTCCAGTCAAGCCTAAGTTGGATGGCTGTTTCATCCATCATCTCATTGCTCTTCTGTCCTCATTAGTTCATCAGGTGCAGAAATACAGGACATTAAAGCCCTAATCCACCCACCCCACCTTCATCACTTAGACAATGTATATTTTCACATTCAAACTTTTACATGCAGTAGATCCTCTGTAGCATCACACACTCAACATTGTTTTTGTTGTGAAAGTTAGATGGGTATTGAAAACCAAGCGCTTCATTTCTGTATCAAACTATTTTTTTTATTTTTAGAAAATCGAAAATTTAAAGAGGCCAGCACCAACAAATTGCGATTGGAATGCAATCAACTACAACTCTTTCCGAGCATCACCAAAAACGAATGCGCAATACTCGCAAAGCTTATCAAAGATTCAAATGCGATCAACTATGATAACATCAATTTAGCGTGCAGTATAAAACAATGTACACAAACCACCAACATTCCAACTAGAGCCATATTGAACACAAATATGTCTATAATGTTTGAAGCAGCTTTTTATCCAAAAAGTAAGTGGTGAATTCCTTCATGCAATTATTTTATTTGCCTGAATTGATTATGAACCATTTTTCTAAATCAGAATCTCTGGCTTTCAGCATGCATGGATAGAATACTAGTATCGACCAGTGCAAGAATCGTAACGGGTTGTTATCATGTTGGTAAGTATTACTATAAAGACAAAGGAATGTGAAATAAACTTGGTATGTTTAGTAATTTAAAAATCCCAAAATGTCTGAATAACTAACCTTACCAACATCGGTGTACCAGAGGAAACCATGATAACAATCACCCTCTTTTCTCAGCTTGCTAACCCCATATAAAACCTAGTGGAAATATATTAATAATTAAAAAACAATAAATATAAAGTCAGTGCCGGCGACGGGATTTTCAACCCGGGCTGGCAGCCTTAATGTTAGCATAGGTTGTGTGTCACTACCTCTGCAATGAGAGAATGGAGTAATTGGTGACTATAGGGGATTCATCCTGGTTTTTAATAACATTCTGCATTTTCTGTGTGTTTTATTTTCTCTTTATTATAGGAAAATACACTCACAGTTTTGAGGCATGCAAGCAGAAGCTCTGTTCTGGCAATTACCATTCCGCAAATCTCGCATCAAGCAACTGCAATATTAAACGGTGTACAAACGGTGATGCTAAAATAAAATCACATAGTTCTAGTTATAGAATATTCTTTAAAATTCCACCATACTAATGACACAAAGTATGACTAATTGCACATTGGAAATTTATGAATTTAATTTCTTTCTTTATTATAGTCGCCTGACTATAATAAATCCTTCTTCCTTATATTTCATTCATATAATATAATATAATAATATATTTAATAAAAAAATTCATTTGAAATTACCACATTAAAATATATATATAATATATAACAAATGTCAGTCTTATGCATCACCTGACAACACCAAGTAATCATTCTCAGAAGCTAACATGCACTCCGACTATGACTGGATTGCTTCATTTCATATTTATGTAACTTATTATGCGATGGTTTATGGAAATTCTCCAATTATTGTATCTTCAAATTTTCTTTTTTTATGTACATTAATATAGATATGTCATTATATATATATATATATATATATGTTTATTAATACACTTCCATTGGAAGTAAAAGGTATGTTACATCAAATGGATGTCAGTTTGTATAAAGCAAGTTACAATAAAACCTGCAAAAATATTATAATTTTTGTTCTTATCTTCCTTCGTGTCATAATCATGGAGTATTATCTGTGGCAGCGATACTATAATGGTGTAATTGTTTCCTATCGTGGTTTGTAATATCTATAACCAAAACAAACAGGAGTAATTCTGTCATAAGTATTTTAGGCGATCATTGATGATAATAACTATCTACATTTCTTGTAATACAGTGTCATGATGATATAACATGTGATATTCCTGTAGCTTTATTTTATTAAAAAAGGGATATAATAAATAAATATTCTTTATTAAATTGTAACTATACTGTTTAATTGCTTCAATTGACGATTAAATAAATATAAAATACATGTCATACACATCATACACTTAAAAGATAAAAGCCTAGACATAAAGTTAAAAGTAAAATTAAATTAGATATACAATTGAAATTAAATAAGCAATTATATAAGATATATTTAAGTATGTCAAGTACAGCATTTACCTGTCTCTCTCACAGAAAACCATGCAATTATGGAAATTCCATACTGGCAGAACAAGATAATTTTATCACTGAATTACAGGAAACATGCAGTCTGTTTTTTGTTTTTTTATAGTTGTATACCTATATTTTAATATAATTACTCATTTACACTCCCACCAACTCAGATCTTTTTTCAAATTTGCCTCAAAGAAGAACACTTTTCAAGTGCAACTACAGAGAAAGTATTATAGATAGTAGACTTCTGATTGCTTAAATCTTTGTTTGGGCAAATTTGCTTTTAAAAACAAGATAGAAATTGGAGATGGTCATGAGACAGGCAGATCTTAAGGTACAGTACAATTTAATGTATTTTGACATCCTGTATTTCGGCACCTGATGGGCTAATTAGGACAGGCAAGGACCATGGCAAAGAGATGATGGATAAAACTGCCATCCAACTTAGAGTCGACCAGGATTTTAACCAAGGACCCAGTGGCTGAAAGCCCAGCATGCTACCCCTGAGCGAGGCCCCTACTTTGGCTGGGGATCGAACCCGGGACCTTCAGCATGGCTGGCCATAT
This sequence comes from Alitta virens, assembly GCA_932294295.1. Taxonomy (NCBI): domain Eukaryota; kingdom Metazoa; phylum Annelida; class Polychaeta; order Phyllodocida; family Nereididae; genus Alitta; species Alitta virens. Next base: position 8,169,073 of record OW028585.1, on the reverse strand, counting down.
CCACAAACTAGGAACAAAAAAAGAAACAAAGCTCTAGATCTTCTGTACAATGTCCCAAGCGAACATGTTGTTAAATAGAACACACTAATCATACTAATGAGGTTAATTGGCTAATCTCCCCATTTGAAAAATAAATTGTTATTATCAGTTTATAAGGGACGAATGGCTATATAAATTTTCGAAGGAGAAAAACAACACTTTTAATCCTTTTAAATTAATGTTCTGGTGGTATGTTTTGGTTACAACACCATTAGTGTTATTTTCTTATATGGTAGAATTCCCAGAATGTTAATAGGGCCATCAGCCATTTTAACAACTTTAAGATCATGAGTCAGCCAGATTTTTTCTTCAGATTTTGTCTTGATTCAGGCATCCATTAAGCCAATAGTCCAAGAGCCAGAGCACTGTTTTTCCTTACCAATGATTTTCATTGATCTCTGTACTAAATTTTGTCTAGTTTTCAGAATTGAACGTTTACATGAAATCGCCTTGAACTTTTTCTTTTAATAAGCCATGTATTTTAAGCCTGTTTACCAGAATCCATGCTTTACACATCATGAAGTAAAACAATTAGTGAAAAAAAACATGTTCACTGATATCAGAACTAAATTTGATATATCAAATGGTACAAATTTATATTTCAGATAAATTGTCATTTTACATGCAAATGTCATCAGTATATGAACATTTACTTGTCTAAATAAATTCTTGAAGTTTAAAAGGGTGAAAAGGCAGTTTATGCAATATTTGATTAAATGTAATGTTTATGAAATTTTTCTAAGCACATTACAGAAGATTCTACTCTGAAATGTCCAACAATATATTTTAGTGTTCCCGATATTTTTAAAATTGGTGATTAACAACAAACTTATCCACCGGAGCTGGTTGTTAGTTAACAACTGCAGAGTGATAATTCAAATCATTTAAAATGTCTTTTATTGCCCAAATTGGCCAGAGGAGTTGATGTTAAATTTCCTTGGAATTTGAAAAATCAACCAGTCACACTGACGTTCGAACAGTTTTGACCAAATTGTCAAGTGCAACTAGCAACTCACACAGTTGTCATTTTTTTACAGTTGCTTGTTCAAAGGTGGCAATGTTATTGTTTTAAGAATCATTGGAGCCTCCAATGCAGTGCTTAGAAATTTACCTTTGTTTGCTGGCTCAGACACATCACCACTGCTCTTAGTGTATTGGGTAAAAAAAAAAGTAATACATGATTTAGTGCTATCCTATCCCATGAAGAAAATATTTTGAAATTATTTGCAACGTGTGGATTAATTAGCTGGAATACATGTTATTAGGACAACTGTCCCCATGAAGCATGGCTAAAACCCCTCACTACCGAAGTTTCAGGAAAAAAACATGCTTTCTAAAAGGAAAAAATTTAAATGTATTATTATACAATGCACTAGTAATATATCCTCATATAAAACTATCTATCTACCTATCTATCTATCTATTTATCTATCTCTCTATCTATTTATCTATCTGTCTATCTATCAATGTCACACACCCATGGCGCCAGATTGATAGATATATATAGACAGGTAGATAGATAGATAGACAGATAGATAGACAGATAGACAGGCAGATAGATAGATAGATAGATAGAGAGATAGATATAGAGATAGAGAGATATATAGATAGATAGACAGATAGATAGATGGATGGATGGATGGATGGATAGATAGATAGATAGATCGATAGATCGATAGATCGATAGATAGACAGATGGACAAGAGACAGACAACAAATTTATTTGACATTAATTTGGTATATTAATTTTACATACAAATATAATCAGGAGACCCTGTTATGGCAATTGATGCCGTTTCCACCAGGCAACCCTATGGATAAAAAATCATAAATAGGCTGTATCACTATCAGTGCAAGATCATGAGTCAGTATTGCTTCTCAATTTTGGCAGACATAGCAATTTGAAATGCTGTATCTAGGGAGATTTTGATGCACCAGGTTAAAATAGAATTTCAGTTCATATAAACTCATAATGTCTTAAATTTTCAATTTTTTTTGTATTTAGTGAGGGTCATGGTGCACACCGATTTCTTTTGCAATTTGGTTAATTGTTTCAGATTTTGCCCCTATGCCAGAATACTATAGTTGATATGGGGTATTATCAGGGCATTGTATATTGTTCTCAATGTATGAGATGGTATTTGGTGCTTAAGATGCATCATTAGTCCTACTATCTTGGAGATTGTATGGTTTAGTTTATTTGTTTGGTGTTTCCATGTTAAACTTTTATCAAAGGTTACACCTAAAAGTTAAAATGGTCAACTAGTTCAATTTTAGTATTTTCAACTTGGAGGGTGGGTGGCTTTATAACTATGTTTTTTGGGTGAAAAAGCATGAATTTGGTGTTTTCTTTGCTTAGGGATATTTTGTTTGTTTTTAACCAGTTATTTATTTGAATAATTATGTATTGATCATTTCTGATGTTGCAGTACTAAGGTTTGTCTTATTTGTGCAGATATATAGATAGATAAATAGATAGATAGTCAGAGGGACATGTTATTAGGACAACTGTCCCCGTGAAATATATTTGTTGAGTATAATTTTGCCTGTATAATACAAGGATCCATTCTACAGAACTACTTTTTTCTGAACACGGCCATGCCGCTTGTTTTGTCTTAAGTGGCAACTCTGAGAGCAACAGTTGCTTTTGACCAAAAATGTTTGAACGCCACTAAGCCCACATGTTTAAACTGACAGTGTTCAAGCGTGTAAAGCAATAATCAGATGGAAAAATTGGTTATAGCCAGGTTATTCTGGATGATGAAAGATTAAATTAATTGGATGGACATGCAAATTACCTATATCTTTAAGAAAAACAGCAGGGAAAAAGAGTCCTGTTCAACTTAGGCAGAAGCAGATAAAACAACAATGTCAGTAACTAGTCTCAGGGATACATTCCACACAAGACAGAGATTTATCTCTCCAAACAGACTTTGAACTGTGATTTGTTTAACGAGGATTGTAAGTCCACTGCTGAGCCTAAAAATTTCTTTGACTACTGGAATGTGCAAGCAATGTAGGCTGAGGCACTGGGGGCATGTTCTGTTTTCAGATGAGTCCAGGTTTCTTCGCAGTTGATGGATGCATCCATGATGCCAGAACTCTTTTGAACCTGAATGGGCCGAAAGTTGGGTACTTTTGTTGGGCACAAATTAGCAGTTTTGTGGGACAAATGTTGGTACTTTCCTGGGGCAAATGGGTAACTTCCATGGTGCGAAATTGGAACTGTCCTGGTGCAAAGTTTAAGACTGTTGTGGTGGGAAAGTTGTTATCTCCCATGAAACTACCGGACCGCGAATGTTATGTTCGGCCACCATACTCCTATGGATATAACCCAATTTCTTTCGGAGAATCCCAGAGATGGGGTTATTGGGGTTTAGAGCCATTAAAATGGCCCATGGACCATTAGAAAGACATTAAGAAACAAATGTGTTTTCTGTTGTTTAAAGTAGTCCAGTATGAATGAACGGGCTTCAAGTGATAAACCATATGCATGTATTTTTGCAATAAGTATGCCATGAGTCAGGCTGTCAACAGCTTCAGTTTTGTAGGCTGCAGTTCAGAAAATCTGAGTAAGGAAAAATTGCTTCTGATAATTTCTAATGAAAGAAAACATTTTATCTAATTAATTTTCTCCCTAACAAAGCCATATTTTGAAATTACATACTATAAAGTTTTTTCATGATAAATATCATAAGTATCTTAATATTCCAAGTATTCTCAAATTTGCAGCCTACAGAATCGTGTCTATTTAGAAAAATGTGGCATTTTTTTGCATATTGCAGGTAAAATTTGGTAAAACATTTCAAAAATCGTAATCAATCATGAGCGTCACAATATCTTACCCAGGTTGTCGCAAAACAATCGGCTCTGACACACCAAAGCAATTTTCAAATGTTGATATTAGAAGTTGTGATAATTAATTTACATGTACTTGCTGATCACATAAACCTCTACGACATGCCACCATGCATCATGCAGCGATTAAACACAAGAGAGGGCGACACTGTACACTTAGTCGCCAGCCCCTAGCTGCAATTGTAAAAAGCTTTATCCAGTGATAATGGGTGGGTGGGTGATTAGGGCTTTATGTCCTGTATTTCTGCACCAGTTGGGCTAATTAGGATAGGTAGAGGCCATGGCAATGAGATGAAGGATGAAACAGCCATCCGACTTAGGCTTAACAAATTGAACATGCACAACATTGTCAATCTTTCATCATTTATTTATGACGACATTCAACTTCTCATTTAAAACTTTACAGCATTTTTTTTTCAGCAGTATTGTCAGGATCCATGCAATTTGTGATATCTGCTTCTGATACATCTTAAAAGAAAAATTTGTTTTGTCATAAAGTTGTTTTTATTTATTATTATTCAGAGTATAATAGTTGTTTTGTAATAAGGAAATATATAACACAACTGTCATGTGATAAATCAGATCTTACAATTTATTTTTAATTTTTTTGTTATGATCGACATTTTCGCCACTAGGGGGCCGGGAATTAGTTACGCGTCCAATAGCCAGATGGCGTAGTTGTATTTATTACTAAAAACAACTCACAACAACTTCTTTCGTCAGATTGTTTATTATACACAGTGTAACACATGATTAGGTATGTTGGTTATAATGTAACCTTTCAGTTTATAAAAAGTCATATAATTGTTTATTTTAGTTTGCGGCCAACCACCGTGTGGCCGTCGATTTCCTGTTTCCCAAAACATGCCTCTGTTTCGAGTCTTGAAGTAGATTGTGTTTGACACAATGAAAATGACATAATCATCCATTGATCGGTATTGTGATGTCATCACTTGGTTTGTTTACATATAATACTACGTGAAGTTCATTTATTTTATGGAGACATAGGAACCCAGCAAGGCTCTAGATGGTAGGTAATCAGTGTTAAGAAGACAATGAAGTGAATGCAATTGATTTTGGCCACTGTCATATTGAGTGACAATCCAGCCGCAAATAAGGATGTCAAAACACACTGTTATTTGAATGCATCATTTATTTATTTTGATGTCTTTCAACTCCTCGTTGATGACATTGAACTTTCTTGATTTTATAGCGCTTCCTATCCAGCGTTATTTCCGGGGATGCAGTTCACAATGTCCGCTTCTGATTTATCTTAAAGGAAAAGTAATATATTATGCATAAAATTCATTATTTGAAAAAATAAATAAAAATTAAGGAATTCAAATATATAATGAGACACCATTTAAGAAATTTCATATTTGTAACTTTGGTCTCTGTATCAATATTTAGCTAAAAATTATAATAGTTAATAAATAGGGAGTAATCAAATAAATGGAGATATGGAATTTTCCCTTAGAAAGTTCATGATTACTGAATTATAATTATGCAAATGCGGCGAACCAAACCAAAAAAGAATAAAAAAACTAAAATTCACTATCCACAACTCATAAGATAAATATAAGAAATGGAAACAAGTATTGCAAATTTTACGTCAGTGAAATAAAGTAGAAGAAAGAAATATTGCCAAGAAATAGAAAGTCATCAACTGTTGCAGTCCTCTCACAAAATTAAACAATAATTCAACAATCACTAGGGTCAGTCAGAATCTTCAACATATCACAAAATAGCATAACTTTATAAACGCAGGCAACTTCCTTTTCTTTTTTTTTTTTTAAGCGGTATTCTTAATTTTACTTCCAAACGTGAAATAATTAAAACATTAATTTCAAGTGAATATTGCCAGAAAAAGAAAATTACACTTTTTTCAAATAACAAGAAAATATTGCTTTAACTTTTTAATAAAGTTGATTTTTGCACTTTGTGAATTTTGGAAAAAAACCACCAGAGGGCACTGCCACCAAAGCAGGTAATGCACAATTACATGACGTCATCATTTCTTGTGCACCATCAGAAAAACAATAGAAACCCACATTTGAATATATCATGCTTAGGGTTTGCAAAATCTTGAGGTCATACCTTCATAGAACTTCTCTGAAAAAAGATCAAGGCTTCATGAATAGCAGGCAATATGATCACAGATTGGACCCACAATAATTCTTGCTTATTATCATGATTATGTATAATTTTTGTTCATTGTAATGCTGGTTCAAATGTTAAGGCCTTTTTTTCTTTAATGACTGTACCAATAGTTCATGGTTACCCTACCCACTGATTGGTTTTCAGTAGCTGATCATAAGATATAAAATATGTCAGGTGATGATGACAATAAAATATTTTAGCCCCATTGGAAATTGTACATCGCTTCTGAGGGGCCACCTTTTATATCAACATTATGGAAATTGAATTTAAATTGATGGAAGGACATCATGTCACAATGCTATTGGGTCTGAAGGTTACTCAGCTGATATGGCCAGCTGCCAGAGGCAGACGTAATGATGAGATGAGGACTTGGAGTCCACACCATGTTACACATTTACCCCATGGGTGGGGTCTTTTACTTGCCTCAGCATTGACACCAAGTACAAGGCACCTCCAATTTTAACATCTCATGTGATCAACATCCAGCTGCTGGGATGTAGCTCATGAAGAGTGCCCGGACCAGGGATCAAACCCGGGTCATACATATTTAATTTGTCAAATACATAAATGAATTCATAATATTTGACACAGATATTTCAGTGGAGCAAGTATGATGTCAAATTTGGCAATCTTTAATAAGGGAAAAAACATTGTTGAACTTAATAAAACCTAGCCTACGGCTATTGCGTTTCTAGAGGCCCTTGGGGTTCAAATGGCACTGGAGTAATTTATGTTGCAAATTGTTCTGGGTCAAATCATATCTCTACTAGACTATTAATTAGGTCCCGGTACAAGTTTCATACCTTTGATTTCACCCCAGTAATCCATATCTAAAGTTGACCATAGCTTCAGCAACATTTCTCAAACCTAGCAAATTACCAACCTAGGAGAGCCAGACCGTACCATATGTCATAACTGCAACTCTGATGAACCATTACAGAAAATATCGCAGTGTATTTAAAAGATAACCTAATCTTTTGACTATTTAATGGAAGCAAATATTGGTGCTTACTGGATAGCTAACTATCCAGCTACCAGAAATGTGTTGTGTAAGGTAACATTTTTTTGAAAAATACGACGGCTACAGTCACACCAAAAACTATTCAGAAACTATCAAATTTCATTGCACCTTGGAACTGTAGTAGAAGTTTGCATTGAATTCTATAGTATAATTCGCATTTATATGTCAATGGTTGTCTGTGGCTGTGATTTCATTGTACTCACCAATGTAGTTTACAAGTTATGAAAGGTTACCTATTGGGGAAAAGTAAATGACGTCTGAATAATTTTTGGGTGCGACTTAGGTTGCGGCTGTTGCCCCTCATTTTTTAGAAAGTTTGTAGCAACCATGCCTTTTTTTTTTTGGTTGTGAGGTGTATCATACATGTAAAAATGGTGAAGTTTCATGAAATTTGAAACATTTCTAGGGGTTCATCATTGCAAGCGAAGTTACACAATGATTATCGATATGACGCGAATTTGCCTTGCTACCAGGTGATATGTAGATGTCAAGAAACAACATTAATTTGTTATACTTGAAACTTTAATGGCCTTGGAAATGCAAGACATGCGGTTTTTAACTTTCATTCTTCAATGAAAAGAAAAAAAAGATAATAAATAAAGAAATCTAAAATAACCTTTTCATGTTTACGGCTATTTGTGTTTCAATTCTTATCATTTTCCAAAATTTTTGGAACACTTTATGATACTTTTCCATTTTTGCCAGAAAGCCTGTTTATACTTTGAGCATTATCATGACAACCTTGAGTGAACTGATATTTTCTTTGCCTCACAGATATCTTTGGTATAAAAAAAAACCTAAGTCAATTCTCATAAATAATCTGAAAATTGCCAAGAACTTTATGTTCATTGGGAGTAACATCAAATAGACAAATAGACAGAATGGAATCATCTCTGAATTGCTTTCATCCCATTGATGCATCGAGGAATTAATGGGAGTCTATTTTCTGATAAGCTTGGTTTTTTTTTTACCTCTTTCCATTAAAAGCAGTGAATCATATTGTCTTGTATACAATTATTTTTCCCCAACTTTGCTCATATGCACCACATTAACAACACTGGACTAAGAATCAACCAGTTGATCTGGTCTATGGTCTCTGTATAATGTATGAGGGTTCTCAGACTGTCAATATAGAATGAGCTTTCTGAGGATTAACCACTTATTCTCCTTACTGAAGGCCAGTGAAGGGTCCACATGAGAACCCCAAAATGAGCAAGAAAAGTTAATATCTATAATATAATTAGAATTTCAAAAGCCAGAGTACCTAATATGTACAGTGTCTTGCAGTATATAAGAAGACTTCATTTTTATGCAATTTTCAATAAAATTTGCATTATATGGAAAAATTCAAACCAGATGAGGGAACCCCTAAACATTGATACATGGCCAAATGTGCCACGTGCGTTTTCCATAAGAAGGATAAACGCATGGAAAATGCATGGTTTTTACCTAGTTATAATGATTTGGCAGGTGAATTTATCTCATCAAGCTTCAGATACAGTAGCTCAGCTGGCAACCGATGCAATCTAACTGCTCTATTATTATTGTTAATTTTGAACGTATTTATACCTTCTCTGCCTGAGTTGTACACAAGAAGTTTCGTGTTTTTGAATGATTAAATAAAGTATTAATTATTATTTTATTGCTTATTATTAGAATTATTATTAAAAAAAGTCAGGCCAGCTATGTGATAGTTGGGGGAACAGCCACACCCTAGACCATCACTGCGACTGTACATGATGTTTCACTTACGACATTCAGGGATATTTGGATCGATGAAGAACTCTTCATCCATCTCTCCACCGTGATATTCCAGGCAAGAAAACATGGCTTTCTTCAGGATGACGCTCCCTGCAATCAGCATCAAATTATCGTTTAAACCATCTCTGTCATTTGATACAGTCACATCAAAAATTATTCAGACACTTGACTTTTCACTAATATTTAACCTTCCATAACTCGTAAACTACATAGGCGAATACACTGAAATCGCAGCCACAGACAGCTATTGATATTTAAATAACAACGATACTGCAGAGTCTAGTGTCACATTAAGCTAAATCACTTTTACTGTGGCTCACATTTGTAAACAATTCTGAAAATGTTGGAATAACATTTGGTCTGACCAAAAAAATATGACATAATATCTGGGATGAAAGCTTCTTTACTTGCCTGATTCCATTGCGATGCGAGCATCAGCTAAATTGGGCTTTACATACTCATTGGGGATGCGAAAATCACTCAATTTAACCTCTCCAGCTTCAATTTCTTTTCCATTTATATAAAATGAAAAAATTGGTTCAGTTCCATTATGAGTGTATCCAAGACTAACCATGGTCCACCCAATTTTGTCAGAAGAGATGATTTTTAACTTCATTCCAATTAAGTTCAAATCTTCTGTATCAGTTTCATTTTCCCTGCAAAAAAGTTTTCATGTAGTTAAGAGCTGTGAAGAAATTGTCACAGGTAAGAGATAATAATAATAAACGGCTTTGTATTACTTTTCTTTTTATTGTGTGTGTTACATGGCCAAATGTGCCACGAGTGTTTTCAACTCGTTTGGATAAATGCATGGAAAAAGCAAAAGTCAAAAACCATGCATTTTCCATGCGTTTATTCTTCGCATGGAAAACGCACATGGCACATTTGGCCATGTTCTATTCCAACATTGGTCAATAAACCTTGTCACCATTGAGTACCAGTTAGGTACAGTCACACCAACAATTACTCAGACACATTTCAAATTACGCACAAGTACGGTATAAGCTAAATCACTTTTACTGTGGCTCACATTTGTAAACAATTCTGAAAATGTTGGAATAACATTGGTCTGACCAAAATAATCTGACATAATATCTGGGATGAAAGTTTCTTTACTTGCCTGATTCCATTGCGATGCGAGCATCAGCTAAATTGGGCTTTACATACTCATTGGCGATGCGAAAATCACTCAATTTACGTAGCTTATATCTTTTGCACAACGTTCTCAACTTTCGCACGTGGGGTGGAAGTTGGTTATTTTGTGTGAGAAACATAGGTACTTTCGTAGTGCAAAAATATGTACTTTCTTGGGGCAAAAGTTTGTACTTTCATGGGGCAAAAGTCTTACAAAAAATTATACATTGAAAGAAATCAAGACCAAAACATTGGAAAAATAATGGCATTATCACTCGTTGTTGAATATTGTGACATCATCACTTGGTTTGTTTACATATTGGATTTTTGATGGCATGAAAAATTTAATACAGGTGAAGATTATTTATCTCATTGAGAGATAGTGAACCCAGCAAAGCTCTGAATAGTAGGTAATCTGTATTAAGAAGACAATGAAGTGGATGCAATAGATTTTTACTGTCATATTGAGTGACAATCCAGCTTTTAGGTGACTCTAGAGTCAAGAGGTGACACTGTGCATTGTGCTATTACCAAAGAAATTATACCTGATCGGCCTATTGAAAAGTGTCATTCTTGTAGCTGCCTAGCATTCAGGTGCAAAACTAATTATCATTAAATAAAACACACCATGGCCGGTTATATTCATCAGTTTGGTTGTTTTACTGATAGCTGCTGATTGACCTAGTGAAAAATGTCATAAACGTAGCTGCCTGGCATATTGGCACAGAAGTAATTAATTATCATTAAAAAAAACACACACCATAGCCGGTGGTATTCATTAGTTTGATTCTATTACTACAACATGAGTTTTCAGTATATATGACACTAACTTAGATTTGTTAAAAAAAATATAAATATTAGATCTGGTTTATTTTTAGTTTGCACCCAACCACTGGGTGGTTTGCGATTACTTCGGTTTCCAAAACCTCCCCTCGTGATGAAATTCTACAATGAAAGATCTCTGCCATTACTTTTGGGTCCTAGGTCATACGATAACTAACTGGGGCTTCCAACCACTGGGTCCCGGGTTCAATTCCCGGTCGAGCCCATGTTGGATGGCTGTTTCATCCTTTGTCTCATTGCCATGGTCCCTACCAGTCCTAATAAGCCCATCAGGTGCAGAAATACAGGACGTAAAGCCCTAATCCACCACCAGCACCACGTGAACTAACCGCCTTATTCTCTAATAAATCATACCAATACCAAAATGTAACACCTGTAGTTTAAAGTAAATGTGTTTGAAAATGTATTCCCATCAGGAGCCATCATCTGGAACGTCAGTTCAAGAGCACCATCAGGTCTTAATTGGATTCGTAGAACTGATGAAAACAGCAGGATATCAGTGATATTTTCCACTGGCTCAGCACCAAATTTGACATAGAACTTCAAACCAAATGCAGTATCTGCAATTATAAATGTGATTCGAAGTGGGTAAAAAAAATACCAAATTGGCAGAAAAAGATAGATAGATATCTATATATAGATAGATAGATAGATAGACAGACAGCTGGACAGACAGATAGACAGTTAGACAGAATGATAGACAGACAGATAGATAGATAGATAGATAGATAGATAGATAGATAGATAGATTGATTGATAGACAGATAGGTTTTGTTATTTGATAATTTTTTACTATAAATAAAGACGAAAAAAACATAGGCGATGATGCAGCAACCCCTCAGTAAAGACCTAGGTGTCAAGGCTCTTCTGAGGAATAAGTTAATGTCACGGAGTGCTCAGTAACAAAAATTACCATTTGTAGTTACAAATTGATTACAAGATGAAACTATATAAACATAAAAATATGAACATTACGAAAGGATAAACAGCATGGCGACAAATCTTATTTGAAAATACGTACAATTTGTGCATGAAACTTCACTGTCTACCAAGTCTTGAACATATGACACAGCAGTCCTTATGTCCGAATCCACACATCTTGTAGTTGCTGAGTTGACACACGACTGGTAGTTGGTTCGCGCTCTTAAAACAAAGGCAAGATTTTGACAATGCAATAAGATGAATTGAATTTATCTTTAAGTTGAATTTATTTTACAACATCTTTGTACAAATGAACTACAATAACAGTCAAGATTTAGTAAATAAAATACATGGTTTTTTAAGGGAACACACACAAAGCTGAGTCTTAATATTAGATATGTGCACCAACGCATTCATAGCATAGTTATATACCGTAAATTTTACACAAGAAATATTATCACATTTTGGTTAAATAACAATGAGAACAAATAAGAAAATCACAGAACGCACTTTAGTATAAAAAAATGTAAGATGAATAAACACACCAAAGTAAGATAAAAAAAAACTCAAGCTGCATGATTCTTTGTTATTGACAGATGCAAAGAATGTTGACAAAATATAATCTTATTTCAAGTTTCTGAAAATGACAAACAGTACTCCCACAAGATTCTAGACTAATTAAATGTTTGCTAACATTCAATTTAAACTTCGTGTGAAATGTGCAGACAACACAAACTGTCCCTTCTGGTAAGCATTTGCATTTGTAAATGGGCAGCTATTGGTGTACAATATTTAGGAACTAAGCTCAGGCAGGTAAAGGTCCATTACACTTGCTATGTATACTCTCATGAGTAACAGTAGCAGGGGCGGATCCAGAAACCTTTTCAAAGCGGGGTCGACAAATTAAAATGCATTTTGGGGACCGCTGACATTTAAAATATTTTAAAATTAAATTTTACTAGGCCAAGGGGAGGGGGTTTGCAAAAATGTGTTACCCAATATGCTCGACAGATCTGACTTTTCTCCAAATTCAGTGATTTTCACCCGGCAAAAAAGACAACTGTAGCAGCTTTCAAATGTGATTAAATGGGGTTCTAGGTACATCAATAGAAAAAAAATTAAATAGGAGGCAATTGTATATCATACTCCACCAGAACAGGTCGATTGAAAAATGACCAGCCATATTCTGATCGGGTAACTGCAGTTACCCAGGTGCACAAATCATCAGCAACACCATACTCTAAAACCGTTCAGCCACCCTTTCAGGAGTGGCCTCTCTGACATGGGCCTGTTTACACTATACCAACTTGGTATATCCGGGTAATACTACGCCAGACTGGCATAATAGTAGGTCTAATTAATACACCAAAAGGTGTGTGATTGACAGCTTGAACGGTGACAATGTTTATCATGATATGTCGTTTTTCAGACACAATGTATTTAGCAAGGAATAGTTAAAAAATTAAGTAAAATAATCCTATCCAGTCCTATCTTAATAGATAGACAGATAGATAGATAGATTTATTCATTGATTGATTGGTTGACTGCTTGATTGGTTGGTGGATAGTTAGATAGATTGATTGATAAGTGCAGCCCTCCAAGGTAAGTTATTTCCACTCACGAGGGTAGATTGATTATATTGTATCCTGTTTCTGGGGTCTTTGACTTGCCTCAGCATTGTCACTGATCACAGGGTACCGCCAACTTTTAAATGTCTCATCCAAATGACATTCAGCTATCCTATCCCATCCCATCCTATCCTATTTTCAATTATGACCATCAGTCACATACCCTATTGAGTAGTACTGGTTTGTTTAAGTTAAACCAAATTTTGCCTTAAGTTAAATCCAACCATTTAGTTTGTTACGGTTGGTAATTGTTTCAACAAGCAACTGACTGAGCAACAGTCAAGTATGTAATGTTTGACTATCACGGGCCTACGTGGAACTCTTGCTCCACGGTGACCATGTAAGTGCTCTGGCGCGGCACGCATGGTGCTGCGGCGCAGGGTGCTTTAGAAGAAATGTGAGGCAGCCCATTCTTCGTGCTACTCGGGGATTATTAGGAGTCACTGGGCATGTGCTGAAGGTGTGTGGAACCACCCAGTTGATTGAAGACAATGTGGGCATAATGACAGTGGTTGTAGTGGATGACATACCGCATGAGGTCATCCTAGGGTGTTACCTGCTCAGACCAGAGGGGCCAAAGTTGACTATGAGAAGGGGGGGGGGGCTGATATGGAGAAGGCAATTTACATGGATGCCAGAGCTAGGCATTGTGAGCACAGGGGTGAAATGATGATGGTTAAGAATGAAGAAACTGAGGCGGAACTCAGGGCGGCCAGAGCAATAGCAGAATGCATGCAGAGAAACCCTGAGGCTGTGCTTCTGGTCAGCAATTAGGTAAACACCCAGACATCGAGGTGAAAATATAGACAACTGGCACCCCCAAAAGGCAGAGAGCCTACAAGGTGCCATTCATGAAGTGTGAAGCGCTAGGGATGAAGATAGATGTGCTACTGGAGCAGGATCATTGTACCCTCAAGATCTCCATGGGCATCTCCCGTGGTGTTGGTTGAAAAGAAAGATCCTTGGGAAGGTCCAAGGTTCTGCATTGATTTTTACCGAAGTAAACAATGTGACAAAAAGAGACGGCTACCTAGTGCCTCTGATACTGGACATGTTTGATTAATTGCACGGTTGCACAATATATTCAACCTTGGACCTCAACTCTGGAGCAGAGCAGCATGGAGGGGACGGCCTTAACATGCTTCAGGGGCCTATTTGATTTCACAATGATGCCTATGGGATTAGGTAACAATACCTTTCAGAGGGCTATGGACGAGATCCTCAGGGGCCTAATAGGAGTATGTTGCATGATCTATGTAGATGACATCGCCCGGATGTGATCAGCCACAATTAGGATTTGCAGATGGTGATTGAACCCTTCAATAGGTACAGTTTAATGCTTAACCAAAGAAGTGTACCTTTGGACAAAAGGGTGGGTGGGTGATTAGGGCTTTATGTCCTGTATTTCTGCACCTGATGGGCTAATTAGGACAGACAGGGACCATGGCAATTAGATGAAGGATGGAACAGCCATCCAACTTAGGCTTGACCGGGAATTGAACCCGGGACCCAGCGGTTGGAAGCCCAGAGCGCTACCTCTAAGCTAGGCCCCCGCCTTGGACAAAAGGAAGTGAAGCTGCTAGACTATGTAATGAGTGGTAAGGACCTGCAAACAGACCCGGACAAGGTGTCAGCGATAGCTAACATTACCTCACCAAGGACTGTAAAAGAGGTCAGAACATTTCTTGGCATGACTGGTTACTATATGACTTCTATGCCTGGCTATGCTGAGGTCTCTGATTCATTGGTGGCACTCACAACAAAGCATGCTCGATTTAACTGGGGGGAGACTGAGCAAGGACGTTTCGAGTGTTTAAAGGACCTGCACATAAGTGAGCAAGTGATGGCCCACCCGAGGACTAAGGATCCCTATTTGCTATACACGGATGCCAGCGACATAGCGATAGGAGCCATCTTGTATCAAGTGGACCCGGTGATGGGGGTGGAGAGGCCCATCAGATATTTATCACCCACACAAAGGAGTTGGGCAGCCATCAATAGGGAGGCCTATGCTCTAATCACAGCATTGAAGGTGTTCCAGCCCTACATCAGGGGTGCTAAATTTGACGCCTACATGGCCTACAAGCTGCTCACTTCACTATTCACAGGTGAGATGCAGAATACAAAGATCAAGAGATGGGCAATTCTCCTGGCCGAATATGGGTGCAAGGTGCAGTATCGCAAGGCAAGCTGAATGTCAGGGCAGATATGTTATCTCGAATAAGGCGCATGGACAACTTCGATGTGGATGAGTGGAGGGCTTGGGATGAGCTCCCTCCTGGGCTGCCGGATGGTCTCCCCTTGCCTATGTTGGACAATGGGCTAATTCCAGAGGAGGTTCAGGCACTCAGTGTTCCATGTCACAATGGGGAGAAAGTCATGACTGGACAGTGCCTATTGTATTCCATACAGAGACAATACCAATATGCAGCAGAGTATCACCGACTGGTGCTGCCTCCTAGGTTCCCCGAGCAGGTGTCTCAACAGGCACATCAAGAGGTGGGACACATTTCCTATGTGAAGACCATGCGGAAGACACAAGAAGCGTATGTGTGGCCAGGGATGAAGAAACCTCACACACAGATGGGAGTAATGCCTCTGGTGGATAGTGTTGGACAGCATCTCATTGGACCTGGTAGGACCTTTAGTGACCTCTACACAAGGGAACAAATCCATTCTCACCATAATTGACCATGCGACCAGTGAGTTGGTATGGAACAAGTTGCATCACAATATTTTCCTCGTCACAGGTATTTGGAAATTGCCGTCACTGATAAAGGGCGAGAATTAAATGCAGTTGCCTTTGACAGACTACCTGGGTACTGTGGGAGTGAATCATAAGTGGACGACTCCTTACCATCCCCAGTGCAATGGAAGGACAGCAGTTTAACAGAACTGACAATCATTGGCAAGCTAGTCAATAATGACACTTCACTGCGGCAGGATCAGTTTGGACCAGCTGTGCTACAATAGTAGGCTGATGTCCCAGGTTGCCTGTTCAGCGAGCCATGCTGGGTGGGAAGCCACTACATGGGAGGTTGCATGATCTGTATGAGTTAATTAGGTTGGCTCAAAAATTGACAGAAGACTCTGACAGATATAACAGGGAGAGGCTGGCAAGGAGATCGGATGCAGAGGATATGCTAGTGGGGGACATGGTCGTTGTACGGGCAGATGAACCGCTAACTCTGACCAGTAAGTGGGATCCGCAATGGCTAGTGACCCAAGACGGGAAAGGTGGTGTTGCTCACTCACCAACCTGCGAGCAAGACAAAGACCTTGAATTGCGAGAAAGTTAAAATTGTGGATTCCAAGGTCATCTGGGGTGAGATCAGAGAGAGACCCCGTCGCAGAATTAAGCCCAATGCCCCCATGCCTTGGCAGCGGGGCCAGAAGGACGAGGACACAAAGGAAAGTGCTGATTATGAGCAAAGGGTGAGGAGACAAAGAAATCTGAGGGGGAGGAGCCATCACAGAGGATGGATGACGCTGGCAACGATGCTAGCCACCAAGCCGGCAACGCCCTTTGCCTGATGACGGTTGGATCACTTTGGACAATGAACCCTTGCAGCCAACAGCCAGCAGGAGGCATCGCCGAAGCAGTGAGTCTGATGAGTCATATACTAGTGACCACTGGTCAGCTGAGCATCACTTCACATCGCAACGTCGACCTTACTTGCCGAGAGGAGCCAAGCAACGTCAACAGTACTTGGAGGACTCTTTATCATCTGATCAGAGGGAGGTCAGAAGGGAGCCTAGAAAGAGGAAAGGGAGCTTGGGGGATCACTTAGATCACAACATGTTTATGCACGTGGATAGCCCCCTGAGGAAGAATGCGGGGAGCCGCGCTAGTTCGGAGAACTCTGAGGATCATCCAAAAGGTGCGAAAAATTTACATAAAGACTTTGAACTGATTTAGCGGAAGCACAGTTCCAGCGATGGGGGACACGTCACTTAACATGTTGAAGAGGATGGTACAACCAGTGAAGGTGGGCCCTCCAATAAGAGTCTGTAAGGTCAAGAAGAAGCTGATGTCCAGGAGAGTGATGGGGGCTGACATGCCTAACAGGAAGTCTGAGGGTGGAAGCAAGGAGTTGGCGCCACCTCACGCCCTGCAGGATGGCATGTTGGTGCAGGGAGGGGCTACGTTTGCGCACCCTGGAAGCGTCATGGGTGGTGTTGGTTTCCTTGAAGATGCCGGACTACCCAAAGCAGCTGATACACCTAATTCAACTGGTGAGGGACAGTAGGATCAGATGAAGGTTTATGGCTACGTGCAGAAGACCTGGGAATGGAGATTGAGACGGCTGCAGCCCTTGGACGGCAGCTACAAGGGTCGTAGCAGGATTGTCCCCACCTTCCTTGTTGGACGCCACAAGTGTGGGGCCCTGGATTTCATCACCTCGGGGCTGAATGTCCCCTTTGGTGTGGCGACTGATCGTTAGGTGCGGCGATATAATCGTGCCACCAAAGCCTTGCAATCTGGAATAATTTACACTATGACCCGACCTTCTTTTGAATATAGTTCAGTCCCACAATCCCAATGTAACAGTGATGCTATTCCTAGCGGAATGGCAAGCAGGACAGTGTGTGGCAGCACTTACTCGCAGAGAGCGTACTCTTCCAGGGATGTTTTGGGCAGGCCGGATGACCCACTAAAATTGGCCATTTCTTGATATTTTGCTAATTTCAAAGACATGTGAGCTGCACAGGTTCCGGCAATTCCCAGATCGCAGTCTCCCTGTGGCCCTTCTGACAATGTCCTCCATGCAGAATGCATCTGTCCGAGAAAGTTTTCTTTAAAAGGAATTTCACTACAATCAATAAGCCTCAGCTGACAATGTTCGTCGGAACTCAATAGGCTGAAAAAAAGAAAAGTAAATCTTGTCATTAAACAATGGTATTGGCAAATCACACAAGTTGCTGGTCTGTTCTAACAGATCAGATTAGGTGCATGTGCTCATAAAACCAGGCCCTGTTAGAACAGGAACAAAACTGAATGCAATGCCACCAGTGTTGTGATTGTCCTCCAGGATCATAGGAATGAAATAATGTAAGTAGATATTAAAGTTTTGTTGAGAATTATAACTGTTGCAACGCAGTTTGAGCTATTTGTGAAAAACCTCCTACAAAGAGGTGCTTCTCTGAAACGTACCAAATGAGTTGCCGATTTTATGTTAACTATCTTTTTAATGGGTGTCCCAGCTAATACCCCAAACAGCAAAGGGCCTCACTAAATGAATTTTGATAATTTTTGGAGCCAACTCTTCAATATAGTAAAGGAGACCTTGGGTAGAGCCTCTCCTATGATGAAGATTTTCGATAGGCTGAGGCCTACAAAAAGCAATATACACAATTAATTTAATTGGATCAATTTTTCTTAATATAATTTTTTCTGATCATTATCTCACTCATCTCACCCTTGTAAGTTTCCATGTAACTGGTGGTCTTGAAATAACTTTGAATTAAGTTCTGAGACCACCAGTCATCATTATTATTGTCAAAAAAAAGTATTCCTTCTTGTTAATACAGAATCATATCACTATTAATATTTTATATTTTATTTACTTACTCGCTCCATGGGACAGCTTGGCCATCTTTAATGTGTAATTCAACTGCTTCATAATAAAATAAGCCCACACAAAGATAGACATATGAAATACCACGACAATAAGTCAAAGGTCCATACGCACCTGAAAAAAAAAACACTTAAATAAGTGGATTTTAGGATAGGATAGGATAGGATAGGAAAGGATATTACATGAAAGGATAGGAAAGGATAAGATAGGAAAGGATAGGATAGCATAGCATAGGATAGAAAAGGATATTACAGGAGAGGATTGGAAAGGATGAGATAGGAAAGGATAGGATAGGAAAAGATAGGATAGGAAACTAAAGGAAAGGATAGGATAGGATAGGATAGGAACTCTCTGAACATTGGATACTGGTTAAAACATATTTTAGACCACAATTAACTTCCTCCAATTTTGATGCTGGCCATTACTGTAAAGAGGGGTAGGCCTGTCATAACCCCCTCCCTCTCAGAGGCTGTTGGCAAGCTTATGCCCCCCCCCCCTTGACAGAGTTGCCCTTTAAAAAATCAGGTGATTATGTAGAATATAATCTAATTGTGCTATATTTCGTGGAGCGAGTAAGTGATATTTAGGCTTTAATTGTGTTGCCTGAGAATCGAATGAAGCCAATAAAACCAAAAGAAACAAGACGAGTTTAAGATTAAATTCAAGTAAGGAAAATTTTTACACAATTAAGATAGTGCTTTGCAAATGTTGATATCACCAAACATCATGTCATTTATGAGCATGAAAATATTTTTGTCATTAATTATATTAATGTTTTGCCCAGGGTATCTTCAAACTCATATATTGTATCATGTAATCTGTAATGTAATTTCAAGTGCTCGTGAATCAATGCTGTTTTGTTATAACCTTTTCAGTGGTTGTGTAACTAGAAAAATACTGCATCTTTCTACCATTTCAAGAAATGAAGTTCAAAATTTCTGTAAATGATAGAACATATGCAGTTTTGTGCCAGTGGAGACATTTTCAATGACTTTTCCCTTCATAATAATGCTACAGTTAATTGACGGATGTCTTTTCTTAGATGAGAAAATCATGTATTTTTTTATATCAAGTGAAATTTTGTCACACTTAAGAGCCAATATAGTACATTTACAAGCTCTTTGTTCATAGTTTGGATAGGTTCATTAGCATTTTTACCTGCTATAAATAAATTTGTATCATCAGCGCAAAGTAGATAATAGAATAAACTGGAAAAATTTGGAAGGTCATTTATGTATAATAGATACAAAAAGGGGCCCAAAATGAGCCGCCATTGGTCTGTCTAGACCTTTCAGTTGCTGAGAAATCGAAGAAAATTGGTGTCTCAGTGACTGGACGTACAGAGAATAATTTGTTCATATTTTGTTCTAAACTACAGAAGCCATTTAGGACATGAAAAAAAAAAATTAATTGTATGAACGATTTAGTAAATACAATGACTTCTCCCTTCATAAATACATAATGATAGATAGCCCTGCCCAAGACGAGTCTTTACATAGGTTGCACATAACTGTAGACCAAATATTAACTTAGATATGGCCAGTTTAGTATTTCATAAATACAATTTAGTATTCCGTATATACAATTTAGTATTCCATATATACAATTTAGTTTTTTGTATGTACGATTTAGTATATACAATATACTATTTAGTATATACAATATACTATTTAGTATATACAATATACTATTTAGTATATACAATATACTATTTTGTATATACAATATACTATTTCGTATATACAATTTAATTTTTGTTTTTCTAATGTCCTAAAATGGTTTCCGTACTAAACTTACTTTCATCATTATTGCGGTGCTCAATCATCACATATCCAATGTTTATCATGTCGGCCAACATCTGAATATCAGGTTTTAAGGCAACTTCTGGAATGGCTTCTTTTCCTGAGCAGTACTTGACACCTTCTGCAACTTTTGCCATTTCTAAACGAAAACTGAAAATGACAAAAAATAAATATATATATAGTTACTAAAATAGACAATATAACTGGATATACAATATGTACATATGCAAATACCCGCTTTTGCTGCTTATTTGTACGCAGTATTAATCTTCTGTTATGCATTGATTCCAGCTAATGGCCCTGATGGTGCCTTGTTTTATTCATATGGTTATAGTTGTACATAATTATTTATTAATGTTTTTAATATGTAGCTAAATTATGTTCATGTAAATTGTTCTTTTATTTTACTTTATCATAATACAATATGTATATTTTTATTTTTTATTCTTGTATTTTATTTTTTTATGACACATGTATCTATTTGATGCTCTGCAGGCAATAACATTCTATATATTTATAATGAAAAAAAATAAAATAAAAGGATGAAATATTTGGGCATATTTAGCTACACTGCCGGTTAATTGGCATGTCAGGCTAATTATGTAATGCTGTCTGCTTCGCTGCAGTTTTATATTTTTAACAATAAAACTCTCTTTTGATAAAAAGAGAGAATGTATGCCTTGAGTAGATATTGTCAGGAGGTCTCAATATGACCTTTGTCTCGCTCAGTACCTAACTGCATTGATCTATGTCATCAGCTGCAATATAATTATTCCAAATTATTATCTACACCAGTTCAACATGTTATCATCCGTAATTGTTAATTGTTCTGTGAATACAAAAATGGGATACATCAAGTCATGCACAAATAATAAATTTATTTTTTTAAATCATAATTTATCAGATTAGAATTCCTAGACAGTTGTATTTCAGAATAAATTGTAATCATAAATGGCAGTAATGCACATTCAGTTAATTATATTTTCCCATTTCCTTTAATAATTATATGGTCAAACTAAATTAAAAGAACAATGGTCAGTTTAAAGTAAATATTAAATAAATGTCCAGTTCCCACTTGGGTTATTCTACTCCTTAAGGGGCGTTCACACTATCACATATAAGATCTACATATGACAACGGATAAAATATTTTTTTACTTTTGCTCATCCTTGTCGATACTCTTGCCCATCCATAGGATGCACCTTGTCACGCTAGACCACTCACGAGTGTGTGTGTGTGTGTGAATAGGGCTTTACGTTCTGTGTTTCTGCACCAGTTGGGCTAATTAGGACTTAGGCTCGACCGGGAATCGAACCCGGGACCCAGCGGTTGGAAGCCCAGAGCGCTACCTCTGAGCTAGGCCCCCGCCCTAGACCACTCACGAGCATCCGTAGAGAGGAACATTTCTTTTTTTTTAACATGTTTAAAACTTTGGTGGACGTTCAATGAGTAAATTGTTTATATTAGTTATGTAACTCACGCGGGGGTCAGTTGGCGAGCGTTCTACGTACATTCTACATCTGTTCTACATACGTTCTACGTACGTTCTATGTATGTTCTATGTATGTTCTACATACCTTCTACATAGCCATAGCCCTCGAAGGTCCTGGGCCTCCACGTGGCGAGGGTGAAAACACTCGGGGTGAAGTCCTCTATCCCCAGTGGCTAAAACAGTACAGTGCGCATTGCACAAGCTGCTCAAGCTATCCAACGCAGACAATTATTGACTTTTTGCATGCTTCTGGTTTCTACTACCAACTATAGATAATCAATCTTACCCTAGAGAGCCTCTACAGAGCCCACTCAGGTGCTGATGAGGCGTGAAACAATAACACTAACTAACTATCTACATAGCCATACGTTGCCACTGTATATACTCGCCATCCACTCGCATCCACGCGCATCCACTCCATTTTACGAACGTCAGGCGAGCGATCTACGGCTGCCTTACGTATATTCGTGGAAAGCATTTATACATGGTTAACAGACCCAGGAGTGAGCACCTATAACTATATATAGCCCATTTTTGACGTACATGGTCACTCGTAGGTTTTGTACGTGACAGTGTAAAATGCCCATTTAGTCCTGGACCTTACTTGGTATAAGCCGGCTATAATTAGCTTTTTTTAATTGAACATGAATAAACCATTAATATGTGTAAATTTTTTAATGAATGACTTCCGTGACTCGCAGGAAAATAAGTAAAAAATAATCACATGAATACCAGTAGGCCTAGTAACTAACAATAATTAGTATTAGAGATAATTAGATTATTATCCTACGCAATAGGCCTGTAGTCCAATACCTGGCTTAAGTTTGCCTTTATGTTTTTCTTTAAAACAGCGCTAAGATCTTAAGCACATTTGTAGTGCTAATCACCAGAGGGCAGCACAAGTCAGTGCCCCTGGGGTTCTTGTATTCCACAAGGGAGCAAACTTCTTCCTATTGCTGATCCAGACTTCTCAGAAACAGATTTTTTCTTGAGTTGGCTGTTTCTTCCTTCCTTTTTCTATCCAAGCATTTAAAGGCCGCACTAATACATGACCAAATGTGCCATGTGCGTTTTCCATGAGAACGATAAACACATGGAAAATGCATGGTCTTCGCCTAAATATAATCAGGCAAAACCCATGCATTGTCCAAGGTGTATGTCTAAACACAGGGAAAACGCACGTGGCACATTTGGCCATGCACCAGTGCGGCCTTTATAACAGCCAACTTAAGAAATCATCTGTTTCTATAAAGTCCGGATCAGCATAGGAAGAAGTTTGCTCCCTTGTGGAATTCCAGAACCCCAGGGGCACTGACTTGTGCTGCCCTCTGGTGATTATATCCCATGTTAAGAACACCTCGATATCATGTAACCGTAAATTTCGGATTCTGAGTGAATGGACAACTTTATCAGTTCTTACAGTTTAATCGTTAGCAATGTTGTGCCTTCTGATATGAAACTTTTGAGCTAGCTATCAGGGTTTAAAGCTAGTGTCCCCATTTTTGATATTTCTTTCCCTACCTGTACCGTATTTCTTGATAAGCAGTTGAGGCACACATTATACTATTACCATAAGAAGAAGTTGTACTTACCTTTTTTCGTCATGTTGATCCGTAAGGGGTTCCAACAATTTGGCCAAGGTGTTGTAATCACATTTTTTTTCAGGCACTTCAGTTCCTAAAAATTAATACATCATTGTGTAATATCAAGAAGGATAGTATTATACACCACCAGCATCATAGATTTATAGATAGATTGATAGACTCAGACTTAAGAGATAGATAGAATGATTGGTTGATTAAATTTGCAACCATAATTCAAGCAATTCGTATGTTGAATTGCACACATAATAATATAATTATTGGAATATTTACAAACAATAAGGAATGAATACATATTATTGTTTAGCTGGAGATATAGCCCACCTCGAATTAAGGACCTGCTGAGATGCTGAGATGCTCTCTAGATAAGTAGAGTATTTCTCCAGCTAAACAACACTAAATAATAACACATACACACATACCTGTAAAAGGGAAAGGCACTTCGACAACATGCCCCTCACTGGTCACATCAATTCCTTCTCCCCCAGCTGCTGCAGGAGCAACAATTCTCTTGGGATTACCTTTCTGATGATCCTTGATGGAGCACTGATCAACTGGAATACTTCCAGGCAGGGTCTCCAGCCATCTAACTGCTACAATTCAGATTAATTTGTTGGCCATTATAATAACACCTTCATTCTTACAATTGACATGTATATATTAGAAATTAGGTTTAAGAAAAATAAAAGAAAATAAAAAGCAGGCTGACTCCCATTAGTATATGCCTTAACCAGTAATATAATTATGAATAAAAAACAAAAATAACTAGATGGCTAGTAGTGCGTGCTATTTTGAATATCTTCAACCTTCAATAATCTAATTATTTATCCAAAATATCCTGAGCTTTTTATAATATCTCAGCTGAGCATCATTGACATCATGCTTCAATGCTAAGCCATCGCTTACTATATACTCTATTACCTGTCTTTTCATGAACTAAGAAACAAAAAACAATAGTTTCTGATACACATAATTTTAGTAGAAGGAGGTCTTAATCCTAAGTGTGGTGGTTTATAAGTTTGTCAAACTGCTCATGCAGGTGGTCTATAAGTGGTTGAAAAAGTCACCGTATTGATTTATAGATGTCCTAATAGCAAAGTGGTCTTGATAATGAGTCAAATAGAAAAGATTTAGTCAAGCCTTGCTAAATAACAACTTCATAATAACCTAACATCAGAATGCTATATGACCAATAATGTAATTTATGCTGCCCTTGGGACAGTTATGTAGCATTTCTGATGCTGGGAATAGCTCATTTCTTTGACTGTATTTTCATTTATGTAAGGGCCATATAAGTGTCAAAAACTTTACACACCACAATGGGAGATGGGATATATAGAGTTTGGATAAATTTATAACCCCGTTGTAAGTTGTCACTATGTGTCATCACCTCACAGCCGAGCAACCTAATTATGGAAATTCTTTGCTATGTTACCTAGTTAAACAAAATGATTGGTTAAACTTTGTAGCCGATAGGCTGAGTATAGACTTAAGAAATCTTCTCTTAAAAAATAGAAGAGAAATGGATTCATATTTGTTTAGTTTATGGAATTTTTCTGAATTGCCTGCTTATCAGAACAAGAATTGCATAAACTCAGCACATGAACAACTAACTATTCTGTAATTTTTCTGGCATTAATTGCCATAACAGGGTCTCCTGACTATATTTTTTATGTACATTTGATGTACCAAATTGATGTCAAATAAATGTTCTGTCTGTCTGTCTGACTGGTAACTTTTGAGCCTGACTATATACATACATAGGTGAATGTTTGATTAATTTACTTTAGACAAGTAAAGGAGTAAAACGTGTACATTATTAGGTCACTGGGCTGTTACAACACTATGCATTATGGTTTCAGATCTACTATATATCAAGGTGCTTTGATTTGGAATTCCTTACCTGTTGAACTAAAGCAAGTGTAGATTAATTAGCTAAGTTCAAAGATTTATTATGAAGTTGTAATTCCTTAGACAGATGTAATTGTATATCATGTATAATCAGTCAGCAAAATAATTTATGATCATTGTGTAGTTAAGTCATAATCTCATTCTAATCATCTGTATATATATCTTCTTTCATTATTATTGTTATTTTTACCAGTCGGCTAAACGCTTCATAGCTTATGTTTTATTGTTTTGTATTGCACCTCCGACTATAAATACAGTTTTATTTTATCTTATCTTATCTTATCTTATGTTCCTGATATCTGGTTTAACTTTTGCCATTTATCATATTGAAGCTATAAAATACATGCATATCTTCCCATGTAATAAGGTCAATGTGTATTTATATAAGTGGCATGTAAAAAGAAAGTATATTTTTGAACTGAAATATTAATATTTGACAATATCATTTGTGTATATTTGTAACTTACATGCAGGTGTGGAAGATTCCGCATTTGCAGCACCTAGAAACAGTAAAAAAAAAACCTAATAAATTTTGCAGAAATGTTCACAATGCAAATAAAGTTTGTCGGCAGGTGTTTGATTATGCAACTGTTAAAAAAGCTAATTGCATTTAAGATAACAAGTTCTGGATTCATAAAAAAAATTACGATATTTGTACAATTGTAATTAAAACAGCAGATGGTTTGTTTCAACCGATAAAACGGAAATTAAATAGAGTTATGTAATAATTTATTCATTTTTACATACAAATAACTCATTATACTATGCAATTTTTTCACTTTTGATGAATTTATAATTGTATTCAATGAGAGCAACAACTGCGTGTTCTGGCAGTTAAAGCCCAGAACAAACCTTCACGATTATATTGCCGATTGATGACAGGGGGTCGGGGCCTAGCTCAGTGGTAGCATGCTTAAGTAGGATGGCTGTTTCATCCATCATCTCATTGCCATGGTCCTTGCCTGTCCTAATTAGCCCATCAGGTGCAGAAATACAGGACGTAAAGCTCTAATCCACCCACCACCACCGATTGATGCCAATCTTAATATTGTCATTATTCTTGGCTCTAAATTGAAGATTAGGTCCCAATTAATGTTAAATTAACTGGAGCCTGCATGGAAGTGCTACAAAATATCTAAAAGCTCGCTGATTCACCATAGAACGTAGGTTGTCATAGGAAAATTGTATGTGGTCATAGCCCATCATCACTATCTGTGATGTCCTATGAGCATCTACAACCTCGCACATCCTCTTATGATGAGCTATGGTAAGCCCACAAATTCGGTACTAAAACCGTGTTGTGTCAACTCCAAAACATTTTGCTGACTACGCCTTCTGACAAATTTTACAGATTGGCTACAATACATTAAGATGGTTCCAGATCATAATACTGATGTTTGACAATGCCTGACAGATTTTCCATTCGAGACAGATCATCATCAAAATGATTAATGTATGAACTGGGCTTAAAAAGGCCATAACTATTTTAGCTGGTTCATCATGCATCATCAGATGGCGGCATTATGATCGGGAACCATTCTAATCAATCATAGTCAAACTGTGGACATCGTCAGAAGCTGGGGAGTGCAAGCAAGTTCTGCTCATCTTAGAAGGTAGTAGAAGGTCGTAGGAAATTGTAGAAGGTCTTACATGCAATCATTATAAATTGTTATCAATTGCCATTCTGCGTAGGCTAGCACAATCAACTACTGTAGATATTCATGGTAAGTCTCAGTACAATTCTCCTGGGGCAGGAAATGAACACTGGTCCCTGGGACTAAAAGCCAGAATGTTAACAAAATGTTTACCAAAGAGTCATTCTCTGGTGCGAGGGCAACATCTTGCTCACACCAGGACCACTACACTACACTCTCCCCTTCTCACAATGAGGCTCGACTGCGAGCCTTGCATTAGTTACTCCTAGCCTATTCCAGGTTAGCAGGACATGGGTCCACAAGTACACACACATCGGGTGCCATTTGCAAGAGTTCTCCCAGAGCAGGAATCGAACATCGGTCCCTGGGACTAAAAGCCTGTTAACCATTTTACCAAAGAGTCACTCCCTGGTGCAAGGGCACATTCTGCTCTCTACACTATTAGTGCTCCTCATATGAACAGAGGCACACCTTACTGGTTCTTATTTGCTTTGTAGTATTGTCTTAGCTGTTCCTGGCAGGTTGTAGCAAATAAAGGTTAATTAGGGACCGATTATTAATTTGGTTTAAACATTTATTGATTTAATTAGGCCAACGATCTGAAGGCTCAATCAGAGGTTTAATCTTGGTTAGTATAATGTGCAAACTGTACAAAAGACCTGATTACTCATAATTTGGATAACAATAAACTAAGACCCTATTATTTTAAAGTCAATAATGAGTAGTAAAGGTGCCACCTGATGTCATTGAGGAGAATTGTTTAATGACGTCATCTATTTTGTGACGTCATCCATGTAACAACACTACAATATATGTATCATCAATCGGCACCAGAATCGTGAAGGTGTGAACTGGGCTTTATACTTGTCGTAAGAGTATCACTTTAAATATATCAACCAATTCGCTGAGTGAAGGAAATCAATCAGGCTTGACAATGTTAATGCAAGAAGCCAAAGGTCAGTCACTGAACTCCTCTCAAACTCAATTCAAAGGTATGGATTATGGATCTGTTTATTATTCATGAATTAATTTTTCTTTTCTAAAAAATAATGCAAGGTGTGTTTCAATTTAGATATTTGAGTCTTGGCATGAAGGAAGGGTGTGACAAACTATTTTCTGTGATCATTGAGAAAAAAGGTTATTTATAAGTTATTACAGGATGATTTATTATTATCATGATCATCCTTATCACCCTCATCTCTTCGCTGGCCCGCTGCGTCTAACTGACGTAGAACACAGGTAGGGCCTGCCATCTTCCAGGAGGGATTCCTCCCGTTAGGGTGCATGCGCTACTCTGCTTTAACATCGGAAAAGCATGGACCGGAACGTCTTTTCCAGTCTAAAAATAGCAAAGCCAACCAGAATATTCCCTGCTGGACCAATCAGCCATGGGAGATGGACAGCACTGACCTGCCTATCGCGTTTACGCTTAGGCAGGTCCCAGCCAACATATTCTCTACCTCTCATTCAAACAGTTATTAATTTATTGTTTACTTTCTTTGGTTAACCTTATTGCCTAGTCAGCCTTAAGGGTAATCCAGCATGAGTTGGATTTCAGTAATATTTGTAATTACTATGTAATGTGTAATAAGGCACTATTTATATATTTATTTATCAATTATTAAACCATGTAAAATTCAAATAAATGTTGAGCTCTTCACAAGAATTGGAAACTCTTAGCAGCCCAGAATAACATCTGACCTCCTTTGCATTTCAGTTATCAAAATTACTGGCTGTACTTACCAAACTGAGCAGCAAATAGCAGCAAGACAAATGAACATTTTTGGAAACTGCACATCCTCACATTCATTCTGATATCTGAAAATACTGTTGGACTATATCGATTATTTCAAATTTAAATTTTATTTTTAGTACACTTTTAGTTGACGTTTTTAACAGCATTTGTATTAATTTGCACACATTTGTGATGATTGACATGTATTAGATGACAATGCACATGTCATAAACTGCAATATAAAACCCAATTGACGATAAACCATATGATTCTGGATACCGGTGCATTATATAAATGTATATATACTATTATTCAAATATATATAAAAATGTCAACAAAAAAATTAAAATAATTATTAGGATTTGATGCTTAATCATTCCCAACATGTAAAGCAGCAAACTGATGATCTGGTTCTTCGGTATATTCTTCAGTTTCTTTGAATTATTGAGTTAGTGCAAAGGCATTCACATAGATATACTGTCAAAAAACATTTAACTAGTAGTGTCATAGTCACAATTACAAGCAAATAATGACAGTACCTACCACAAGCTGAATGTCTACAGATGTTTGTTTTAAAAGCAATCCGGCTTAATATACTGCACATTCAAAACAGGGAATGCTACATAGCCCCTCCCACAAAGTATCCAGCAAATAGTTGGAGATGGACCTCCAAACTAGCCAATCAGCAGAGATCCAAACATTTAAATGAGTTTATCGCACTATGACATGACCTGACCCAAGCTGCTTGCAGCCACCAGGCTGAAATATTTTCAGCTAATTTGGATATCGTCGTCAGAGCTGAAACTGACAGCAACAATTAGATGGACTTGTCCTCCGTGCACAGTGTATGATATTCACTCATATGACGTCTGGAAACAGTGTACATACTACACAACTATGCTAAATGTTGTTAATAGCTTCATTTAATGTATACACACCATTTTAAGAGTAAACAAAACCCAAGTGGTTGCTATAATTGCAACATAATGTTATCCTTTTTAAGTTGAAGTCCTCATTGGGTACTGATTTGAAAAGAGATTCCACCATACAGAGTAATATCTTAACTCATGTATCAATGCTTATATTCATATATTACATATATACACTAAAAGTTATTATAAGATTTTTTGTTGTTATTTGCCTTGTTGTTCTCGTGACTTGTAGTTATTTTCATAAAATATGGTCGACTCTAGCTGTCTGTAGCAACCTGTAGCTGGCTAGGGCCTAAACATGCTGAAGCCAGCTGCTTCTTTCCACTTCTATAGCTAATAACTGGCTTACATCTATCACCAGATAAATATAAACCTTGGTATATGTAAGAAATTAATCTAATATATCGTAAAGAATGTACTTTTAGATCCGGTTTTAAGTAGCCAGCTATGATAGCTTTGTCTAGTTTCAATTGACGGGCAGTTTTTAATGAAACTAACTGTAGCTGATGATGTTACTTCAGTGCTTTCTATCCTCCTCAATGTGAAATCCCTTTAGCAACAAAAATGTCATTGGGATATCTCCTTCCAATCACAATACTTTTTCTAATACTTCATATGCTTTTTTTTTTTTCTGCTTGGGAAATAAAATAAAAATCTTCTTGCTCTGGCACTTGCACTAGTTTATATGCTAATGATCGTTATCAAGTGACTGTCATGTATCTATTTTCATGCTAATTCGCACAAAACAAAACAAAAACAGCAAACAAAGGGAATGTCTATCTTAGCCCGTAGTTCGAGGACACTGGTCAGTTGTTTTCTATCAAAATGACCTTGGGTCTATAAGTGGTTAATTCGCTCATGGCGGATCAAGTGGCTGCACCAATCACACTTTCATTCAAGCTAAGGCCACATGTACAACGCCACAAAAAAGTGATGGGACAGACATGCATGGGGTTTTTATGGACGTTCGAAAATTAAGACTTACTGTTTCAAGGTGTTCTGTTGAATGCTGAGAGAATGTTTGTTGTTTGTGGTTTCCTTCTATGATTAAGCACACAATTACACAAAAAGCGTTGAACCATGTCACAGAGGACTCAAAAAAGTCTTGGGACACCTTATGAATAAAGCCTTAATTGATTGCTAGACACTATTCTGCTATTATGTTTGAAGTTAAACAATTAATGTTAGGTCCAGGCTATCACCACAAGTGACACTGGGTGAGGAGAGACTGTTTTCGGCAGTTTAGTGTCAATATATTTAAATTATTAGTCATAAAGTCATTTCTGAAAGAATACCAAGTAAACAATTTAGTTCAAAAATTTAAAACACAATAAGTCTGGAAAATGAAAAAAATGATGGCATTAGCAACATCTCTAAATTGTTAAAAGTTGCCTGAACCACTGCACAATGTCCTACAGAAGTTCAAGCAAACTGGCAGCAGAGCCAACCTTCCGAAATCAGGGCTTCCAGTGTCAACTTCAGCTACTGATGACCATGTCATAAGGCAGATGGTGAAGAAAACCCCCAAACTAACTGCCCCTGAGGTCAGTCAAGCATTGAACGATACAGGAATAACCATCAGTGACCAAACCATAAGGAATAGGTTACATGATGCAGGGACGTCAGGCACGCTGCAAACTCCTGATAATTGCCAAGAACAGAAGAGCAAGGCTAGAATTTGCAAGGGCACATGTTGATAAACCCACATCTTACTGGGAAAAGATCTTGTGGACAGATGAAACTAAAATAAACATGTTTCAGTCTGATGGCAAGTGCACAATGTGGAGACCAAAGGACAAAGCTGATGATCCAAGGTATCCCTCTGCATCTGTGAAGCAAGGAGGAAGTAGTGTGATGGCCTGGGCATGTATTACTGCCAAAGGACCTGGTGACCTGGTCTTCATTGATGACATAACTGAAGATGGATACAGCATAATGGATGGCAACACCTGAAGGAAAATAATGAGCAAGTATATTGAGCCAAATGGGAAAAATCTTGCTGGCAGGGGCTTGATTGTGCAGTCTTACAATGACCTGAAAAATACTGCAAAGAGTTCATTGCCAAGAAAAAGTGGAGAGTGCTTGAAGCAGTCATTGCAAATACAGGTTATGCCACAAAATATTGACTGACATGGTTTTGCATATGATAATCATGTCTCCTGACACTTTTTGAAGTGATAAATCATCTGTCGGTTGTTTGTCACACTGTTTCAGATCTATTGATTACATAATTGTAATTTTTGCTTTAAAACTGTGTTCTACTTTGTTTAATAAAGTCATCTTCAAGTATTAATGTTCTAAAGTCATTCTGAAATGTGGCCAGTGACATTAGAGAAATGATAATACCCCATTACCCAAATTTGCGAGATTTGCCTATTCCTAGGAGTACATAACACCACAGTCACTTGCAAGCACCGTCTAGGCACGTCTAGGCACGTCAAGGCACCATCTAGGCACCGTCTGGGCACTGTCTAGGTACCGTCTAGGCACCGTTTGGGCACTGTCTAGGCACCGGAGTTGTGAAATTCATTCTCATCACCCTGCCCCAGTTTGATTGGTCCTTTCAAGTTCATACACCTTAATGCTGTGCGTTTATTGGTCAACCAGGCTAAAGCATGCAGATTGTTGCCACATGAGATGAGAAGGCAATTTCTTGCATGGAATTCCACTAAAAAAACAAATTATTGATGACATGATTACATTAATTTACTGTCTATTGACATTAAAGATGTAATGGGTTGTGTTCAGTGCAAAATGTGCCAAACAAAACCGACGGTTGTTGGCGGAATTATGGCTGTCAATTCATCACTGCATCATAAGCAATCTGACACAGTCTGTAGTCTGCTCTCTTTTCTTTAATGATAGTGCTATGATACGTCGTTCAGGCAAGTTCTGGTGATAGCACACAGGCATCATTGCAGTGGATTGCAATGAAGTGTGATCAGTCACAATTTACCATGCTTGAGTGTCGCTAGTCAAGCTCATATACAGGAATGGACTTCATTTCTTTGGTCTCAATTACAGCCAGTCAGGTAATTGTGTTATGGCCAGTGAATGATTGGATGGGCAATGGGCATGATCACCTGTGCTGCAACACAATTCAAAACATTGCCAAAATTAAGTTCACTCTGTTTTAAAAATCGAATCATCTGCATGCAGTGCACATTCTGCACATTGAATCAAGCCTCTGGTACTTTAACAGATAGATAGATATATAGCTAAATAGTTTCATAGCCACAGCAGAAATTTAACACCAACACACTTAACATAGCAAAAGTTTATACAGTAATACTCTCTATGATCTAGTGTGCCTTTGGAAAGTCACAACTGCTCGCCCGACCGTCAGTCATATGAGCGCTGTAATAACATATTCCTCTTCAAACTGTGTTTGCTTAGAGTTCAGAATCACATTAAAATTCAACGAGTATATGACACATGTACGTAATGTATTTATACACATGTTGTCAAATAATTGACTGATTGCTCAGATAGCCATTGAACAGGTTTACATAATGCATGAATATGTAATGCATCAACAACAGGGATTTGTTCCCTTGACATTAAAAAGTGCATTGACACTACTAATAATAAATTTGTACTTTTATCGAATTTTTATGTAAAAAAAATAGAATGCAAAATATGGACTTATCCAACCAAACATTTTATCCTGTGATAACTGAAGAAAATATTTTAAAAAGTTCAACGTTTACAGAACAGCAAGAGCTGTGTTTAATGATTATGTGAATGTTACAGGGATTAATCTTGTTGCTAAAATGAAGGTAATGAATGTTAGACAACAAAGAGATTATTTAATGGGAAATATATTCACAGTTTAGCACCTGACTATCTGTGCAATGAGATAATTATGTCTGTAAAAGTTTCAGAAGGGTTGACAAGACATGTTAATGATGTTATGATCCCATAGGTTAATGTTACTAAAGCTTCATTTAGTTATCATGGTCCAAATTTATGGATTAATTTGTCTAATTACATGAAAAAGTGCCCAGTAAATTGATGATTTGAGAAGAAAAGCTAGAATGTATCTTTTTACCACAGACTGTAATGAGACATATGCTTTCATTCTGAATGTTTTATTGATGATTCTATCCTTGTTTCGTATTCATAAGAACCAGCAATATGTGCAAGACTTTTATTGATAGCACAGTGCACAATACGTTTTATAATTTTAAAATTTTTTGCTATATTGATTTCAAAGTATTTAATGACCATAATTGTGTAGATCAATGATGACAATTAAGAAGTCATTTTTTACAAGTATATATACTGTAAATTGTTAATGCACTATCGATCAACATAATTCTCTGTGATCTTTGGATTTTGTAATTGACATTGAAGCAAACACATTTTACAAGACAGACGGGTCTGCACAACCAGTAGTAAGTACATTTTGATTATATATTTTAACATGTTAATTAGGATTGATTTATCACTGTTAACTATTTAAAAAAAACTGGGTAAATGTTAAACCTTTGCCAATGTGCATGATTTACAAACCATGAACTTATTGTTATAATTTTTTCTTAAAGCTGGATTGTCAAACGGTTTTTGTACCACTTAAGAAGTTTAATTTGAAGTTCTAACTTAGCCAAATGACAGAAAATACTTCTAACTGTATAATTCAAGAACCCACTTTTTCTAGACATCGGAGGAATTTTACTTTATCGACTTTAGCTTACATTTCAGCTAATTATTCATTGCAAGGTAATGAAGAGCGTCGCCGATTTACAATTTCAGAGTCATTTTATGAAAAATTATGGTCGGAATTGTTTCAATTCATATGCTACAAGCGAAACACTTAAACATAGTTGTACATGTTAAACTTTGAATTTCTAAAATCAGACGAAAAAGGAAGTCACTGAGTCATGAAATGCATTACAAACCGATGATGCTAGAGATACAGTGAACCTAGCGAGGCTGATGGGATTTAATAAATTTTTCTAGAAGCAATGAAATTAATACAACAGATTTTGGCCACTATCATATTGACAATCTTGCCCGAGCTACTGAGCTGTTCACTTTAGCGGCGTTTTTTATTTTCGGTTATTCATTGTGGACACTAGTTTACAGTCTGAGAACGAACCTTAGGCTGAAGTTCGAAAAGGGTTTTTGTTATCATCCATGTCCGTCCGATGGGCAGACGCTCGGCAGGGTGAACGGGTGGACAGGCGGGCGTAACTTTAGTTTCCGCAGCAGAACTCTAACAATAATGCACTTACCCTTACAAAAGTTTGTACAATAATACTTTATATGGCCTAGCGGTGCCTTTTGATAGTCACATTGACATATGTTGTCTATGTTTTACAAATTTTGAAAAAATTTGAAAAAAATATTTGTTTTGGTTTTCCGGAGCAGAACTCTGACACTACTGCACCTACATGCTTAAATCTTTGTCATAATATGTCTAAAATAGTGTAGTGGTGCCTTTGGGGGGTCTCATAGCCATAAATACTATAGAAGTTTCAAAATTAGGGCAAAATTCCTACTTTTTCAAACCTCCATATAAAAGACACTATGTACCTTACATGAATGAAATTCTATCAAGAACATATCCAAATAATAGTATTTTCACTTTTTAAACTTCATTTTGATATTCATTTCATGCTAATTACAAATAACGGAAAATCAGAAAAAAATGCTAAATATTGTGTTAAATTGTGTTTTCGGAGCATAACTCAACCATTAATGCACTTACCCAAATAAAATTGTATAATTATGTTATTACTCTATATAGCTTAGCTGTGCATTTGGATAGTCACATTGACATATCTGAGCTGTCTTTTAAAATATTTTAAAAATTTATAAAAAAAACTAAAAAATTTCTGTTTCCAGAGCAGGACTCACACACTACTGCACCTACATGCGTACAAAACTTAGTAAGAATATGTCTTAAATAGTGTAGAGATACCATTTTGGGTTTCATGACCATTGATCACAGATAATTTTATTTAATAAGGAAAATAAGAAGGTACTCTTTCAAACCCTCATATCAATGACAAGCGAGATAGCAGGCTGGAAGCCAGTGGCGTATTGTGCCTAGCAAGTACACTAACTTAAGTTTACACAGCAAAGTGCAGAAATCAGTCAAGATGTGCTGTAAGTCATGGAAATGGATGAAGGTTAGTCAATGATAAACTGATACACTATTGAAGTTTTAAGAATTAGAATTTATAATCAATCTTAATTAAATTAGTTTTTATAACAACGGTGGACTTTCATTGTGCAGCAAAAACCTTTTAATTTCCCTTTAAAAAGAATGTATATTATTTTTCTATTTAAATTTTTTACAAAAATGTTCCATAATTTGAGTCACGTATATTTCAGTGTTTTTTTGCGTGGTTGTTAATTGCATAAATGGTAAATGAAAAGAATCAATATCTCTAATTGCATATCTATGAATACTTGATATTCTTAAAAACATACATGTTATTGAATCTGGTAACATTAATTTATCGATCTTGTACATAAGAGAAGAAACTTGAGTTATATAAAGCTTCCTAATTTCCAAAATATTTGACTTTATAAATAAAGGTTTACTGTGTTCTATAGATCCAGCTGTGCTGAGTATTCATACAATGCATTTCTGGATTTTCAAGATCCTATTTAAATGTATATGTGCAGACATTCACAATATTTCAAGGCAATAGACTAAATAACAATAAATAAAACTATAATTAAGAGTAAGTAATGTATGTAGTTGTAAAAATGTCTTCGCTTTGTAGATAATACCTAAGCCTTTTGAAGTTTTACTTTTGATCATTTGTATATATACCTATATATGTAATAGCAATCTGCCTTGACCGTTATGTCTATTGCTATTAGCATTTTGAATAATACAAAAAATGGGGTAAGTCATGCTTTTTCATCATTGATCACAAGCATTAATTGAAATTCTGAATTTCAACTGATTCCTGTTTATTATGCATATTAAAGAGGGAGATTGTTTTGATCATGGATGGAACATGCAATATCAATATTAATTCCAGTTGGATTATTTTCAGAAACAACAACGAAATATTGATAATTTATATAAAATGAAATAAGTACATAAAAGATAGCAAATAAAATCACAGATCAAATCACAAATACTAATTACAATATCAATATTAGATTTAAATTTTACAAAAATATACACAAATACTGATCAAAATATCACAATAAGATTCAAATTAACACAAAAAGATAAGAATGTTCACATGTATAAAAAAAATACCAATATTCAAATATAATCATTGCCTGGTAATTACAATAGAATAAATTGTTTTTAATTAATGAAAGCAATTACATCTTTTTGTAATTGTGAATGACAATCAAGACAATGTCATATTACTGTGTCATCTTTGAACAAACTATGAAATGACAGGTCAAAGAACCCCAAATTAGGCAATTAGGCAATTGACACATGTATTGAGCATTTGCTGTATTCTCTACACCCATTCTTTGTATCATTCAAATTCAAAATGCTAATAGCAATTGACATAACGGTCATGGCAGTTGGCAGAATGAGTAGAAATGAATTGCAATAAAGCTCATCAAACAATGTATATATATCATGGTCAAAAATATTGACCACACCATTCAAGTCATGACCATACACAGAGCACCTGGCCACCGCCAGAGAACTGCATTCTCAGATGAATATCTCGCTTAATATTTGGTCTATTTTCAATCCGAAAACATGATGGAATCAGTATGAACTATGCTACAATACAGTTTTAATTTGACGAAAATCGGACTAATATTAGGGGAGCAGTAGCATTTTAAAGAAGCGCTCAGCCCTTCCTGCATTGATACAGTCAGGGCGCGGACGTCTGCGAGAGCACCACTGTTTGCCTCCGCCAACTTAGCTACCTTCTCAGACGAATATCTCGCTTAATATTTGGTCTATTTTCAATCCGAAAACACGTATGGAGTCAGTATGATTTATACTACAATTCAGTCTGGATTAATATAAATGGACAACTGCCTTCTCAGACAAATATCTCGCTTAATATTCAGGTTTTTTTAAATCCGAAAATACGTATGGAATCAGTATGAGCTATACTGCCATTCAGTCTTTATTTGAGGAAAATCGGACTAATATTAGAGGAGCAGCAACCTTTAAAATATATACAACTGCCTACGCTGACGCTGGTAGCAAAAAGCCGCCGGGTTACCCGTGAAAGCCGCCAGGTTACCCGTAGAACCCCTCAACAAGCCGCCGGGGTGAAATTAGGGCCGGATAATTCGCCGGGTTCTACGGGCCACCCGCCGGCTTTCACGGGTCACCCGCCGGCTTCCACGGGTATTTTTATTTTTTTCTACACCCGTGAGATTTCTACGGTTGTGCCATGCAAGCATGGCACAACTGGCTACCGGGGCCGGGTTTCGCGGTTTGGCCAAGGGTCCCAAGGGTGCTTGCCGGTTATCCCCGGGTATCCACGGGTGGCTGTATTGGGGCCGCCGGCTTGGAGCCGGGTAGCGATTTCCGCAACTATTACGTAATACTATGGGTTCACTACGTCAAAACCGGCTCGTGTGACAGTGGCTTTAGTGTTAGAGTTCAGCTCTAAAAACAAAAGTGTGTGTTAGAGTTCTGCTCTGGAAATGAAAGTGTAACGTCCGCCCTCCTGCCTGTCGGACAAACACATAACAATTTTAATGATGCCTGTGTGCTATGTGGGATTTGCTGTTGCGCTTAAAACTGCCAATATAAATTCTCTTTGTCTCAACATTAATTTATTGTTTTTTGTTCATATCTTGCAGAAATTGAGTGTCCTGCCTTTTCTTCAAGTAAAATGCATTCCACCATATTTCATTCTCTGATATTTTTCATCATCCTGACCAAAGGTAAGTATACTAATAATTCTGTCATATAAGATAAGCTATTGACTTATTACAATGCTGTATGTCCATTATTCCTTACACTGGCGGTTTTTTGGCAGTACACAGTTTTCTCTTGATCATCTGATATTACAAATTTAGAGTTCCAAGTGGCTGAATTAATTGGGGAATAAATAAACTTCCCACAATGACGTGTATACCACATAGAAGAGCCATGTTGTATAGCCTATGTGGTATACATATCTAAACCACATGGTTTACCTTAAAAGGATGGTAAATTTATACCAAACACTTCTATGTATGGCAGGCTAGTGACAAAAAATCACTATTTGCAGCTAAGCACGCCGCTGTTTAAACTAGCACCGCTGCTCCAAGTCGGAGTCACAATTGGACCAATATTCAACGGATAAAATGTTCAGCTCTCTATGAAAGAATTAACTATGTTAGAGTCAAAAAAGGTAACAGAAAGTCAATGGTCTGTTCAGTCCACAGATACAAGCTGTGTTGCTATGGGCAACGTCATAGGAGCATCGTCCCTTCAGTAATACAATCGAATAAAATAAAATAAAGTTTTTTAACACGAAATATTCGACAACTGGTTTTTAAATATCATTAGTAAATTGCTTTATTGATCTTAAAATGACTGAGAAAGTTTTGATGTGATGACATTGCATTGAAGTTTTGCAGCCTCATGCAGTGATCTGATTGGTTGATAGATGATATACCTCGTACCATCTAGCAATGTTCAGCAAAAAAAAAAAATTACTAAAGAAGTTGTTCGGATATAAATAAGACCAATTGATATGTTGTATATTTTGATATTCCCTCACTTGTGGACAGATTGGCTTCAGAATTCACTCGTGGCTAAAGCCATTCGTGAAGCCTGGCCAATCTGTCCACTCGTTGGAAATATCAAGATATACCACATAACCATTAGGTCATATTATAGCACCCACCTTCTCTGATCTGTCAAAACCGATCAGTTCAATTACAAGATTAAACAACTATGTCAATGCATGCAATTAAATGAACTAATATTTATCTAACTGTTGTACATTGTTTTTATTTAGTGAGTGTTGTCAGCAGTTCATTAAACATTTCAGCATATCTTTTTGTTTTATATTTTGGTACATGTAATTTACATGAATTTCTTGCGTTCATTTGGTGTACTTCATATCTATACATGTATCAGGGGCTTGTGTGGTTTTCCTATAGTCTTCATTTGCCACTGCCCTGCGGTCATATAAACATCACCTTCGGCTGGCTGCTTCTGGAATTTTCATATTATTTAATATCCACATTTCAAGTGATTGCTTCTGATTGAGTATATCATATGTATTTTTTGTTGATTTTTAATTTTCTGCTTATAAACGTGCAGAACAGTTTACTTTCATTGTTTTCAGCTTACACTTATTCAAATGGAGCTGTCTACATATCCATGAATTTAGCAATGAAATTTTTAAACAAGAGCATTGAATTGAGTCCAGATTTACCGGACAGCCACCTATTCTGTGCCATGAAGTGTTTTTCTGATCCAGACTGTCAGGCTTCATACACAGAAGACAATAATAAATGTTACCATATAGCTAACATGCATCTTGCAATTACAACACAGATTTCTACAAAAATATTTGTTCATGATACGGGTAAGTTAATACCATTTTTGAGTGGCAATTTAGCCGTTGGTTGCAGAAAGTTTGCTGTTTGTTTATTTTTATTATCTCAGAACTACTGCTCTGAGGACTGGTCAGCTTAAATGAACAACTGTCAGAGGCAGACATAAGTTAATAAGGCTTAGAATTTTTGATTCCACCAAATAATATGCAGTAACCTCATGGCTGGGTCTTAACTTGCCTCAGCCCAGTCATCGAGTACACGGTACCACCAATTTAACATGATATGTGGCCAATCTTGTGCCAGCTGAGCAAGAGCTTTAAAAATAACAATGAAATGCTGGTATAGATGACTGCAGGAATGTTTATGAAATAAAAGAAAAGGGTCTTTTTCTTATTCTTTATTAAAAGTATGAGCAATTTCAATTTTCGTGTTTGGCTGCCATCAGCCGTTATGTATTCATCACTAAGAGAGAGTGGGGGCCTAGCTCAGTGGTAATGCGCTAAGCTGTCAACCGATCCTCTTTAGCATCGCACACTCAACATTGTCTTTGTGAAAGTTAGATGGGTATTGAAAACCGAGTGCCTGATTTCAGTGTCAAACCTTTTTTTGTTTTTTCAGAAAATCGAAAGTTTAAAGAGGCCAGCACCAACAAATTGCGCTTGGAATGCAATCAACTACAACTCTTCCCGAGCATCACCAAAAACGAATGCGTATTACTCGCAAAGCTTATCAATCATTCAAATGCAATCAACTATGAAAACATCAATTCAGAGTGTAGTATACAACAATGTACACAAACCACCAACATTTCAACTAAAACCATATTGAACACAAATATTTCTATAATGTTTGAAGCAGCTTTTTATCCAAAAAGTAAGTGGTGAATTCCTTCATGCAATTATTTTATTTGCCTGAATTGATTATGAACCATTTTTCTAAATCAGAATCTCTGGCTTTCAGCATGCATGGATAGAATACTAGTATCGACCAGTGCAAGAATCGCAACGGGTTGTTATCATGTTGGTAAGTATTACTATAAAGACAAAGGAATGTGAAATAAACTTGGTATGTTTAGTAATTTAGAAATCCCAAAATGTCTGAATGGTGACTATAGTTGATTCATCCTGGTTTTTAATAACATTTTGCATTTTCTGTGCATTTTATTTTCTCTTTATTACAGGAACATACACTAGCAGTTTTGAGGCATGCAAGCAGATGCTCTGTTCTGGCAATTACCATTCCGCAAATTACGCATCAAGCAACTGCAATATAAAACAATGTACAAACGGTGATGCTAAAATACACTCACTTTTA
This sequence comes from Alitta virens, assembly GCA_932294295.1. Classification (NCBI taxonomy): domain Eukaryota; kingdom Metazoa; phylum Annelida; class Polychaeta; order Phyllodocida; family Nereididae; genus Alitta; species Alitta virens. The sequence continues at coordinate 8,127,229 of OW028585.1, read as the reverse complement.
CACAATTATAGAATATTCTTTAAAATTCCACCATACTAATAATGCAAAGTATGACACATTACACATTGAAAATTGATGATTTTAATTTCTTTCTTTATTATAGTCGCCTGACATAATATATGTGACTATAATAATTAATTTTTCCTTATATTTCATTCATATAATATATAATATAATATATTTAGTAAAATATTTCATCTAAACTTACCACATTAAAAAAAAATATATATAACAAATGTCAGTCTTTTGCATCACCTGACAACATCAAGTAATCATTCTCAGAAGCTAACATGCACTCCGACTATGACTGGATTGCTTCAATGCTATGTAATCTCGCAATGATTATACTCCATAAGTAACTGTCTTCATAATTTTGTAGCATTGAATTATCTTGAGACAATGCTCACTCCAGCTGCTTTACAAAGTATTTGCATAACAATTTTTGCCAAGTTGTGAATTTGTTCAGCAAAATATTTATGTAACTTATTATGCAATGGTTTATGGAAATTATCCAATTATTTTATCTTCAAATTTTCTTTTTTTATGTACATTAATATACATATGTCATTATATATATATATATATATATATATATATATATACTTCCACTGGAAGTAAAAGGTATGTTACATTAAATGAATGTCAGTTTGTGTAAAGCAAGTTACAATAAAACCTGCAAAAATATTATAATTTTTATTTTTATTTTCCTTTGTGTCATAATCATGGAATAATAGTTTTATCTATGGCAGATATACTATAATGGTGTAATTGTTGCCTATCATTTGTAATAACTAGAACCAAAACTAACTGGAGTAATACTGTCATAAGTATTTTAGGCGATCATTGATGATAATAACTATCTGCATTTCTTGTAATACAGTGTCATGATGATTATTTATTTATTTATTTGAACATATTTTGCATGGGTAGCAAAACAAGTACAAGACTGTTTTACATGTGACCCATAAAATACAATAAAACATAATAAATAGAACAGTAATTTTAAAACAATTGATAGAATATTAAAACACAAAATTACATTAAAATATGTTGTTTAAGCTTAAATTTAAAATCAGTGTAATTATGTATGTCTTTTAAAAACGAAGGGAGATTGTTCCATGACATAGCACCAAAATATTGAAACGATCTTTTCGCTAACTGACTAGATACTGCAGGAACATATATACATTTATTGGATGGCTTCTAGTATTTAGACCACTTACATCACAATTCATCACAACATCATTGACTAGATAAATAGGGGCAAGCCTATGTATATATTTATACATTAAATTGATAGTAAAATATTGGCATCTCTGTTTGATATTCATCCATTTCAAAGCTTTGACAATATCAGCATTCTGCAGTTAACATAATCAAAATTATTAGTGACTAATCTTGCTGCATAATTTTGTAACCTTTGAATTTTGTAAATGTTGTATTCACTCGTTTCGCCCCATAAACTTATAGCATAATCAATGCAAGGTTGTACAGCAGTTACATATATTTTACCCATGACTTGTGATGAGACAATACATTTTAATCTTCGCATATTCTTAACTTACTGGCAATATTTGAACAAAGTTTGTTTACATAATCATTCCATAATAATTGACAATCAATCTTCATTCCAAGATAATTTGCACATTGCACATACTCTAAATTTGTACCATTAATGGTTACATCTAAATGATCAGATAAATGCCTCCTACTGGAAGATATCAACATTATTTCACATTTTGATGTATTAACTGAAAGCTTGTTATTAACATACCATTCATTATATAACATGTAATATTCCTGTAGCTTTATTTCATTAAAAAAAGGGATATAATAAATAAATATTCTTTATTAAATTGTAACTATACAGTTTAATTGCTTCAATTGACGATTAAATAAATATAAAATACATGTCATACACATCATACACATAAAAGATTTTAGCCTAGACATAAAGTTAAAAGTTAAATTAAATTAGATATACAATTGAAATTAAATAAGCAATTATATATTATATAAGATATATTTAAGTATGTCCAGTATAGCATTTAACTGTCTGTCTCAGAGAAAACCATGCAATTCTGGAAATTCCATACTGGCAGAACAAGGTAATTTTATCACTGAATTACAGGAAACATGCAGTCTGGTTTTTTTTTAGATGTATACCTATATTTTCATATAATTACTCATTTACACTCCCGCCAAACCAGATCTTTTTTGAAAATTGCCTCAAAGAAGAACACTTTTCAAGTGCAACTACAGAGAAAGTATTATAGATAGTAGACTTCTGATTGCTTAAATCTTTGTTTGGGCAAATTTGCTTTTAAAAACAAGATAGAAATTGGAGATGGTCATGAGACAGGCAGATCTTAAGGTACAGTACAATTTAATGTATTTTGACATCCTGTATTTCGGCACCTGATGGGCTAATTAGGACAGGCAAGGACCATGGCAAAGAGATGATGGATAAAACTGCCATCCAACTTAGATTCGACCAGGATTTTAACCAAGGACCCAGTGGCTGAAAGCCCAGCATGCTACCCCTGAGCGAGGCCCCTACTTTGGCTGGGGATCGAACCTTCAGCATGGCTGGCCATATCCACAAACTAGGAACAAAAAAAGAAACAAAGCTCTAGATCTTCTGTACAATGTCCCAAGCGAACATGTTGTTAAATAGAACACACTAATCATACTAATGAGGTTAATTGGCTAATCTCCCCATTTGAAAAATAAATTGTTATTATCAGTTTATAAAGGACGAATGGCTATATACATTTTCAAAGGTAAAACAAACACTTTAAATCCTTTTAAATTAATGTTCTGGTGGTATGTTTCGGTTACAACACCATTAGTGTTATTTTCTTATATGGTAGAATTCCCAGAATTTTAAAAGGGCCATCAGCCATTTAACAACTTTAAGATCATGATTAAGCCAGATGTTTTCTTCAGTTTTTTGTTTTATTCAGGCATCCATTAAGCTAATAGTGCAAGAGCCAAATCACTTTTTTTCTTACCAATCATTTTCATTGATTTATGTACTAAATTTTGTCTAGTTTTCAAAATTGAACGTTTACATGAAATCGCCTTGAACTTTTTCTTTTAATCATGAAGTAAAACGAAATTTTATATAATGCTATGGCATTTAGGGAGATTTGATAAATTGTAATTTAACATGCAAATGAGTTCTTACCATCCAGTTAAATATTTTGTCATCAGTATATGACCATTAACTTGTCTAAATAAATGCTTGAAAGTTTAAAAGGGTGAAAGGGCACTGTATATGCAATATTTGACTGAAAGTACTGTTTTTTTACATACGTCAGAGTTTTGATGGTGGCAAAATTTTTCTGAGCACATTACAGAAGATTCTACTCTAAAATGTCCAACAAAATATTTAAGCATTCCCGATATTTTTAAAATTGGTGATTAACATCAAACTTATCCACCAGAGCTGGTTGTTAGTTAACAACTGCAAAGTGATAATTCAAATCATTTAAAATGTCTTTTATTGCCCAAATTGGCCAGAGGAGTTGATGTTAAATTTCCTTGGAATTGGAAAATTCAACCAGTCACACTGACGTTCGAACAGTTTAGACCAAATTGTCAAGTGCAACTGGCAACTCACACAGTTGTCATTTTATTTACAGTTGCTTGTTCAAGGGTGGCAATGTTATTGTTTTAAGAATCATTGGAGCCTCCAATGCAGTGCTTAGAAATTTACCTTTGTTTGCTGGCTCAGACGCATCACCACTGCTCTTAGTGTATTGGGTAAAAAAAAAAGTAATACATGATTTAGTGCTATCCTATCCCATGAAGAAAATATTTTGAAATTATTTGCAACGTGTGGATTAATTAGCTGGAATACATGTTATTAGGACAACTGTCCCCATGAAGCATGGCTAAAACCCCTCACTACCGAAGTTTCAGGAAAAAAACATGCTTTCTAAAAGGAAAAAATTTAAATGTATTATTATACAATGCACTAGTAATATATCCTCATATAAAACTATCTATCTACCTATCTATCTATCTATTTATCTATCTATTTATCTATCTGTCTATCTATCAATGTCACACACCCATGGCGCCAGATTGATAGATATATATAGACAGGTAGATAGATAGATAGACAGATAGACAGGCAGATAGATAGATAGATAGATAGAGAGATAGATATAGAGATAGAGAGATATATAGATAGATAGATAGATAGATAGATGGATGGATGGATGGATAGATAGATAGATAGATCGATAGATCGATAGATCAATAGATAGACAGATGGACAAGAGACAGACAACAAATTTATTTGACATTAATTTGGTATATTAATTTTACATGCAAATATAATCAGGAGACCCTGTTATGGCAATTGATGCCGTTTCCACCAGGCAACCCTATGGATAAAATATCATAAATTAGGCTGTATCACTATCAGTGCAAGATCATGAGTCAGTATTGCTTCTCAATTTTGGAAGACATAGCAATTTGAAATGCTGTATCTAGGGAGATTTTGATGCACCAGGTTAAAATAGAATTTCAGTTCATATAAACTCATAATGTCTTAAATTTTCAATTTTTTTTGTATTTAGTGAGGGTCATGGTGCACACCGCATTCTTTTGCAATTTGGTTAATTGTTTCAGATTTTGCCCCTATGCCAGAATACTATAGTTGATATGGGGTATTATCAGGGCATTGTATATTGTTCTCAATGTATGAGATGGTATTTGGTGCTTAAGATGCATTATTAGTCCTACTATCTTGAAGATTGTATGGTTTAGTTTATTTGTTTGGTGTTTCCATGTTAAACTTTTATCAAAGGTTACACCTAAAAGTTAAAATGGTCAACTAGTTCAATTTTAGTATTTTCAACTTGGAGGGTGGGTGGCTTTATAACTTTGTTTTTTGGGTGAAAAAGCATGAATTTGGTGTTTTCTTTGCTTAGGGATATTTTGTTTGTTTTTAACCAGTTATTTATTTTGAATAATTATGTATTGATCATTTCTGATGTTCCAGTACTAAGGTTTGTATTATTTGTGCAGATATATAGATAGATAAATAGATAGATAGTCAGAGGGACATGTTATTAGGACAACTGTCCCCGTGAAATGTATTTGTTGAGTATAATTTTGCCTGTATAATACAAGGATCCATTCTACAGAACTACTTTTTTCTGAACACTGCCATGCCGCTTGTTTTGTCTTAAGTGGCAACTCTGAGAGCAACAGTTGCTTTTGACCAAAAATGTTTGAATGCCACTAAGCCCACACGTTTAAACTGACAGTGTTCAAGCGTGTAAAGCAATAATCAGATGAAAAAATTGGTTATAGCCAGGTTATTCTGGATGATGAAAGATTAAATTAATTGGATGGACATGCAAATTACCTATATCTTTAAGAAAAACAGCAGGGAAAAAGAGTCCTGTTCAACTTAGGCAGAAGCAGATAAAACAACAATGTCAGTAACTAGTCTCAGGGATACATTCCACACAAGACAGAGATTTATCTCTCCAAACAGACTTTGAACTGTGATTTGTTTAACGAGGATTGTAAGTCCACTGCTGAGCCTAAAAAAATCCTTTGACTACTGGAATGTGCAAGCAATGTAGGCTGAGGCACTGGGGGCATGTTCTGTTTTCAGATGAGTCCATGTTTCTTCGCAGTTGATGGATGCATCCATGATGCCAGAACTCTTTTGGACCTGAATGGGCCGAAAGTTGGGTACTTTTGTTGGGCACACATTAGCAGTTTTGTGGGACAAATGTTGGTACTTTCCTGGGGCAAATGGGTAACTTCCATGGTGCGAAATTGGAACTGTCCTGGTGCAAAGTTTAAGACTGTTGTGGTGGGAAAGTTGTTATCTCCCATGAAACTACCGGACCGCGAATGTTATGTTCGGCCACCATACTCCTATGAATAAGCCCAATTTCTTTCGGAGAATCCCAGAGATGGGGTTATTGGGGTTTAGAGCCATTAAAATGGCCCATGGACCATTAAAAAGAAATTAAGAAACAAATGTGTTTTCTGTTGTTTAAAGTAGTCCAGTATGAATGAACGGGCTTCAAGTGATAATCCATATGCATGTATTTTTGCAATAAGTATGCCATGAGTCAGGCTGTCAACAGCTTCAGTTTTGTAGGCTGCAGTTCAGAAAATCTGAGTAAGGAAAAATTGCTTCTGATAATTTCTAATGAAAGAAAACACTTTATCTAATTAATTTTCTCCCTAACAAAGCCATATTTTGAAATTACATACTATAAAGTTTTTTCATGATAAATATCATAAGTATCTTAATATTCCAAGTATTCTCAAATTTGCAGCCTACAGAATCGTGTCTATTTAGAAAAATGTGGCATTTTTTTGCATATTGCAGGTAAAATTTGGTAAAACATTTCAAAAATCGTAATCAATCATGAGCGTCACAATCTCTTACCCAGGTTGTCGCAAAACAATCGGCTCTGACACACCAAAGCAATTTTCAAATGTTGATATTAGAAGTTGTGATAATTAATTTACATGTACTTGCTGATCACATAAACCTCTACGACATGCCACCATGCATCATGCAGCGATTAAACACAAGAGAGGGCGACACTGTACACTTAGTCGCCAGCCCCTAGCTGCAATTGTAAAAAGCTTTATCCAGTGATAATGGGTGGGTGGGTGATTAGGGCTTTATGTCCTGTATTTCTGCACCAGTTGGGCTAATTAGGATAGGTAGAGGCCATGGCAATGAGATGAAGGATGAAACAGCCATCCGACTTAGGCTTAACAAATTGAACATGCACAACATTGTCAATCTTTCATCATTTATTTATGACGACATTCAACTTCTCATTTAAAACTTTACATCATTTGTTTTTCAGCAGTATTGTCAGGATCCATGCAATTTGTGATATCTGCTTCTGATACATCTTAAAAGAAAAATTTGTTTTGTCATAAATTAGAAATTAACAAAATGAGAATATAACTGTGACTAGTTTTGAGAATTATAAATTGGGTCTCCCTGTCTCAGTATCAATTTGAAACTATGAGATTTAATTTAGCAGTAGGCAAGTAAAAGGAAACAAGAAGAATTTTGTCAATTCAAAAAATATTTATGCAAGCAAATAAATTATGAAATGGTATACTGCAAGTTATAGTAAGTGAAAAAAAAAATACAAAAATACTGAAAAGAACTAGAAAGTCAACAAGAGTCCACTTACAAGGAGACCTTGATGTAATTATATGCAAATAAGTTTAATCAAACACAAAAATAATATTTAAATTGATATAACTTAAAGGACAAGGAAGATAAAGATTATTGAAATTATATTTAAATAAGTTTAACCGAACCACAAAAATAATACATAAATTGATATAAAGGCGAGGACGGTAAAGTTTATTGAAATTATATGCAAACAAGTTTAACTGAACCACCAAAAAAATATATAAATTGATATAAAGATGAGGAAGGTTAATATTATGGAAATATATGCAAAAATGTTTAACCGAACCACAAAAATAATATATAAATTCCACCAAGTTCCACCACAAGAATTTACGAAACTTAATAGAGTCCCACGCATGAAGTTCTTAGGCAATACCTTCATAGTACTTTTCTGAAAGAAAAAAGCTTCATATACAGCATAAACAGTGAGTCAAAAATATTTCCATCTTTGAATTTACCAGGCAGTGCAACAATTTGAAAAATGCTCATGATATTCTGTCAAAAATCATTCAGGCACTTTTGACTATTCACCAATATATCACCTTCAGAAATGTACATACTAAAGAAGCTAGTGTCACCTTAAGCTAATAACTTTCACCATGGTTCAAATTTGGATCAAAATTCTGAGTGTGTGTGAATACTTCTTTGGTGTGACTGTACTACTTATACAGTGTCGTGTCTTGCCCGAGGCACTGAGCTGTTGACTAAGGTGCCAATATTATCATCGGTTATTTTGTATCAGCAACTGCATAAGGCAGAGGACAAAGCATAAGGTGAGGTGGCACACCTCAAATGCAAGAAAATCAAGCAATTCATCAAAATCTATTAGGTCCGGCGAAAGATGCAAAGGAAGTGATGCTGGGATGAATGTATAGATTTTGAAAATAAGTTTAAATCACTAAATATTTAATCAAACTTACGACATGCAGGCAGATTAGGATTGGTGAAGAAGTCTTTCTCCATTTTTTCACCGTGATATTCCAGGCATGAAAAAGTACCGTCCAACAGGTTGACCGTTCCTGCAACCAAACAAATTCCCATCAGTTGGTACTGGTCAGTTAGAGTCGAGGATGGGAAATTTCGAATGGTTTCGCAGTAACCGTTTTAATGTGTGGTGTACATCATGCAATTTGTAAAACCAAAACTCAAAGCTAACACACAGATAAATATATAAACAAGACCAAATGGGGCAAGTAATTATGGAGCACGATAGTATTTTACAATTCTTATACTCACATTCTAATATTCACTTATTTACATAAAACACAACCTCTTTCGCAGAGGTAAAAAAAAAAGTTTATTTTGTCTTACAGATAGCTGTTATGTTAAAAAATGCATATTTGCATTACTCTTAATAACATTGCGCAGGGATAACAAACACAAAACATGCATTTCTTATGTGATAGTAGGCATCGGATTTATCTGAAATATACAAGAATTTCAGTAGCCATGGTATTTTTTATTCAGGTCTATTATTAGGCAACACAAATTGTTTTAAAAAACATAACATTGCCTAATGCTAGCACATTTTTTCACATCTTCTAACTCAAAATTTAGCACTCAGCCTCTGACATTTCCTTAATTGGTCACATGTAAATGACTTAATCACCATAACGTGAAAGTAAAAACTTAGGCAGGGTTAATAATTTTCATATGACATGTTTAATTCACATTATATGTAAAAGTGCAGGACTAACATGAAACAATTTGGACATGTTATGTGATGACCTCTTTTATTCCATCAGAAATGATGCACACATTTTGGTTATCATAGCAACCAACTGGTAATATTGGTACTTAATTTTGAAATACAGTTTTATTTCTACCTTCAAATATCAAGAACACACGTGCATAATGTTGCAAAATATTTGTGTATTGTTCGTTGATTAAAATGTCCAGTTTTGTGGTTCTATCAGTCATATTTCCTGATGTGAATATCTAGATAGGACAATATGCAAATTACTGCAAGAAGAAAGCATGTATCTATGCATACTATGTTCCTGTTTTCCTTGCATCATCTGGTAAGTCCTGTTGTGAGTATTGCCGTTTGAAATTAGAATCAGGTCTGACAGGACACTTTAACAGGAAGTTGTTGCTAGGCAAATAAACAAATTTCAGGCCCTGGCCACTGGATTCAAATCATATTCTGCATTTTCAGGTCTCAGCATAGCCTCTATTATTCAAGAGGGTACCATTCTCTGTATGAGCTTGATTTATGAATATTTTCAGAAATATCAAAAAAGACGTATATTTGGGTAATTTGTAAGGTTTTATATTGGTTTCCATGGTTACCAACTGGTTTGGTACAAAAAGCATTGTATGCTTTTTCAAGTTTGCCCTAATATTACTATGATTTGACCCCTTAACTTCTGTTATATACAACCTGACTGACCAGATAAAGCAATAAACTGTGAGCAAAGAATTGTGATTTTGCTAATGTTTACAACACTTGTTACCTTGGAAACAGTTTTTAAGAAAAATTTACTATTTGAGTGTACATTTAAGGTACCATGATAATTTTAATTTAGATAATAATAAACTCAGACCCTAAGGTACCAACAGAGGTCACTGAGGAGTGGATATGTATTGTTTAACAACATCATCTATTTTGTGACATCATCCATGAAACAACACTACAATATATATATCATCAATCGGCACCAGAATCGTAACAGTATCACTTTAAATATATCAACCAATTCGCTGAGTGAAGGAAATCAATCAGGCTTGACAATGCTAATGCAAGAAGCCCAAGGTCAGTCACTGAACTCCTCTCAAACTCAGTTCAAAGGTATGGATTATGGATCTGTCTATTATTCATGAATTCATTTTTCTCTTCTCAAAAATAATGCAAAGGTATGTTTCAACTTAGATATTTGAGTCTTGGCATGGTGGAAGGCGACAAACTATTTTCTGTGATCACTGAGAAAAAAGGTTTTTTACGAGTAATTAGAAGATGATTTATTATTATCATGATCATCCTTGGCACCCTCATCTCTACCTCTCATTCAAACCATTTTTAATTTATTGTTTACTTTCCTTGGTTAGCTTTATTGCCTATTCAGCCTAAAGGGTAATGTTGCACGAATTTGATTTCAGCAATGCTTGTAATTACTATGTAATGTGTAATAAGGTGTTATTTATATATTTATTTATCAATTATTAAACCATTTAAATACAAATGTATGACAATTTAGGGGTCTTCTTCTATACACCCTTTTCACACAGCAGCCATGTTGACATTTTTGCCTCATTGACCTAATTTTGATAACGTCATATATTATAACATATCACTTCTACACTGTTCTTGCACTCTGTGACCTCACCATGGCCCTTGTCTACTGAGGACATCACAGTAATATATCTGAGTGCAAAGTGAGGTCAATGAGGCAAAAATGACAATATGGCTGCTGTGTGAAATATGTGTATGTCTGCTGGTGTCTCCTCTGAAGTATTTGACTTATTAGGCTTCACAATCACTATGGTGCAGACTATTGTTTTTGGTATTATTCTTATTAAAACTTCCCTTAGTAGGGAAGTTATATTGATATTGCCCGTTATGGTCAGGGGTCAAAATACGGTCAGTTTCAGTTAAAGTTCCCTCATTTCATCTGCTGTGCAGTTCCACTAGTAAAAACCACGGCATTTTGAAATTTTGAATTTGTATTTCCTGTATTCAAGGTCATTCAAGGACAAATTTTTCCAATTTGTATAGACAATAAGCCAAGAAATCTAGAGTGCTTGAAAATCATGTTGGCCATCAGAGTTTCTCTTAAAACTTGCATGTTTGAAATATCAACCTTTTGATACACACTAAAAGTAGTAAATTTACAAAAATTGCTTTTAAGAATTTAATTCACGTATTTTAAATAAGACGCTTTTTTAGAAAAGTCATTTGTTACACCAAAAATCTTGCATAAAACAAGGTGACCATAATATGACACCAGTGTCTTAATATTGTCAATATGATGTTAAACTTGTTTTGACAGGCTGTATTTCTAAATGCTTGACAAAATATTTAGATATTTTTAATGACTTTGTAATATGAAATAATTATACCTAACAACAGAGTTGCCAAGAACCAGTAATATGTGCCAGACTTTTATTGATAGCTCTCTTAAACAAAAACCTGACCATAACAGTGCACCATACGTTTTATAATTTTAAATTTGTTTGCTCTATTGATTTCACAGTATTTAATTACTGTAACTATGTAGATCAATGATAACATTTAAGAAGTCATTTTTTTACAAGGATATGTACTGTAAATTGTTAATGCACTAACGATCAACATAATTCTCTGTGATCTTTGGATTTTGTAATTGACATTGAAGCAAACCAATTTGATAAGACCGACAGGTCTGCACTACCAGAAGTAAGTACATTTTGATTATATATATGGATATTTATCATTTAACATGTTAATTAAGATTGATTCATCACTGTTAACTATTTTAAAAAAACTGTCTAAATGTTAAACCTTTACCAATGTGCATGATTTACAAACCATGAACTTATTGTTATAATTGTTTCTTAAATCTGGATTGTCAAATGGTTTTTGTACCACTTAAGAAGTTTAATTTGAAGTTCTAACTTATCCAAATGACAGAAAATACTTCTAACTGTATAATTCAAGAACCCACTTTTTCTAAAAGTAAATAAAAAACATTGAAGGTTAATTTTGTATGAAATTATACCCAACATCTTTATATTATTGCTGAATTTTATATAATATTCCTTAAGATCATTGCCATAGCCCATATATGACTATTTTGGACATATATATGATAATCTTAGTTGTAGATTAGTTAGGGGAACATGATATTGTGTCGATATTTCTAGTGATCTCAATACTCCTTATTGTGCATAAAATCTTTAAAAACAGAACAATTAAATGGCAAGAAAATAATAGAGAATACTTGTTATGCTCACTTGGTGAGAGGGCACTGAACATATTGGACTGCTGTTAATACAGGGTTCCTGCAGGTTTACTTTTGTAAGATGTAAGATATTTGTAGGACATCATAATATCATGCACACATGAAAAAAATATCACTAAATTAAATAAAGTAATATACACCAATATATTTAATTTCATCGTAAAAGAAAAACAATTAGGGTATTGGCTATTAAGCAATGAAATAAACATTTATTGTATTTAAAGAAAGTTTATAATTTATATTCATTTATATTTACCAAATGGTCTGAATATTACAATGTAGATGTTAATGTAAGACTGAGTGGACAAAAGTAAGACTTAATACGGGCCTTAATTTTTACAAAAATAAAGTAAGATTTTTCAGACATTTTTACAACCCATGGGAACACTGTATTATGTTACACTTATCAGAATATAATAAACAAATTCAGAAATTCAAGAGTTAAAAAAATTGGACTTCTTGGACGCTAATTAGCATTGCATAACAGAATATGTAGGCCAAGTGGCAATTGTTTCGGTTCATCACAAACACTATAAAAACAATGAAGAAATAATATTTTAGTAAGACATAGCCAATATATGTCAATGTGGCTATCACAAGGCACCACTAGGCCATAAAAAGTGTTACTGCATAAAATTTCATTAGGGTAGGTGCATTAATATTAAGAGTTCAGCTCTAAAAACGAAAGTGTGTATTAGAGTTCTGCTCTGGAAATGAAAGTGTAACGACCGCCCTCCTGCCTGTCGGACAAAACATAACAATTTTAATGATGCCTGTGTGCTATGTGGGATTTGCTGAGGGTTTAGCTGTAGTGCAGCCTATTTTTGTTGTTGCGCTTAAAACTGCAAATATAAATTCTCTTTGTCTCAACATTAATTTATTGTTTTTTTTGTTCATATCTTGCAGAAATTGAGTGTCCTGCCTTTTCTTCAAGTAAAATGCATTCCACAATATTTCATTGTCTGATATTTTTCATGATGCTGACCAAAGGTAAGTATACTAATAATTCTGTCACATAAGATAAGCTATTGACTTATAACAATGCTTTATGTCCATTATTCCTTACACTGTAAGTCGACGCTATATGAATCTTGAAAATTCACAAAGGAATTCATTTTGTAGTGCTTTATAAATCATAATGCATTTTTATCTAGTTACTGGATATGATGTGGTCGGAAATTCTAAGTCCGGAAACACATAACAATAATTGCAGAAGGCCCAGAGGCCATAGGCTGTATGATGAAGTTGGCAGAATGCCACTTGACCCACGATTATTGTAGAATTCAGCAAAGTGTCAATCCTGGGCATGTGCGAAGGGTACCCTTGGAGTTTAAGTTTAAAGTTTAAGTACATTTATGTGAAATATAGGCTGCATAAATTAATGAATCATCCCATCTTGTAGCACAGCTAATACGCTTTAACTGTGTGTTTTAGATCTAGAATAGACCAAATGTTAAGATAGTCATGAACATTTTCGGTTTGTGATACATTATTCTTAACAAATTTTCAAAAATTAAACTTTTTTATGTGGATAAATTTATGAATATTCAAATAAAAGAGTGCTAATCAGTTTGATAAAATATAGTCGCACTGGCGGTTTTTTGGCAGTACACAGTTTTCTCTTGATCATCCGATATTACAAAATTTAAAGTTCCAAGTGGCTGAATTAATTGGGGAATAAATAAACATCCCACAATGACGTGTATACCACATAGAAGAGCCATGTTGTATAGCCTATGTGGTATACATATCTATACCACATGGTTTACCTTACAAGGATGGTAAATTTATACCAAACACTTCTATGTATGGCAGGCTAGTGACAAAAAATCACTATTTGCAGCTAAGCACGCCGCTGTTTAAACTAGCACCGCTGCTCCAAGTCGGAGTCACAATTGGACCAATATTCAACGGATAAAATGTTCAGCTCTCTATGAAAGAATTAACTATGTTATATTCAAAAAAGGTAACAGAAAGTCAATGGTCTGTTCAGTCCACAGATACAAGCTGTGTTGCTATGGGCAACATCATAGGAGCCTCGTCGATTCGGTAATACAATCGAATAAAACTTAAAAAACGTTTCTAACACGAAATATTCGACAACTGGTTTTTAAATATCATTAGTAAGTTGCTCTATTGATCTTAAAATGACTGAGAGAGTTTTGATGTGATGACATTGCATTGAAGTTTTGCAGCCTCATGCAGTGATCTGATTGGTTGATAGATGATATACCTCGTACCATCTAGCAATGTTCACCTAAAAAAAAAAATTACTAAAGAAATTGTTTGGATATAAATAAGACCAATGGATATATTGTATATTTTGATATTCCCTCACTTGTGGACAGATTGGCTTCAGAATTCACTCGTGGCTAAAGCCATTCGCGAAGCCTGGCCAATCTGTCCACTCGTGGGAAATATCAAGATATACCACATAACCATTAGGTCATATTATAGCACCCACCTTCTCTGATCTGTCAAAACCGATCAGTTCAATTACAAGATTAAACAACTATGTCAATGCATGCAATTAAATGAACTAATATTTATCTAACTGTTGTACATTGTTTTTATTTAGTGAGTGTTGTCAGCAGTTCATTAAACATTTCAGCATATCTTTTTGTTTTATATTTTGGTACATGTAATTTACATGAATTTCTTGCGTTCATTTGGTGTACTTCATATCTATACATGTATCAGGGGCTTGTGTGGTTTTCCTATAGTCTTCATTTGCCACTGCCCTGCGGTCATATAAACATCACCTTCGGCTGGCTGCTTCTGGAATTTTCATATTATTTAATATCCACATTTCAAGTGATTGATTCTGATAGAGTATATCATATGTATTTTTTGTTGATTTTCAATTTTCTGCTTATAAACATGCAGAACAGTTTACTTTCATTTTTTTCAGCTTACACTTATTCAAATGGAGCTGTCTACATATCCATGAATTTAGCAATGAAATTTCTAAACAAGAGCATTGAAATGAGGCCAGATTTACTGAACAGCCACTGGTTCTGTGCCATGAAGTGTTTTTCTAATCCAAAATGCCAGGCTTCATACACAGAAGACAATAATAAATGTTACCATATAGCTAACATGCATCTTGCAACTACAACACACATTTCTAAAAAAATATTTGTTCATGATACGGGTAAGTTAATACCATTTTTGAGTGGCAATTTAGCCGTTGGTTGCAGAAAGTTTGCTGTTTGTTTATTTTTATTATCTCAGAACTACTGCTCTGAGGATTGGTCAGCTTAAATGAACAACTGTCAGAGGCAGACATAATGATGAGTTAATAAGGCTTAGAATTTTTGATTCCACCAAATGATATGCAGTAACCTCATGACTGGGTCTTAACTTGCCTCAGCATAGTCATCGAGTACATGGTACCTCCAATTTAACATGATATGTGGCCAATCTTGAGCCAGCTGAGCAAGAGCTTCAAAAATAACAATGAAACGCTGGTATAGATGACTGCAGGAATGTTTATGAAATAAAAGAAAAGGGTCTTTTTCTTATTCTTTATTAAAAGTATGAGCAATTTCAATTTTCGTGTTTGGCTGCCATCAGCCGTTATGTATTCATCACTAAGAGAGAGTGGGGGCCTAGCTCAGTGGTAATGCGCTAAGCTGTCAACCGATCCTCTTTAGCATCGCACACTCAACATTGTCTTTGTGAAAGTTAGATGGGTATTGAAAACCGAGTGCCTGATTTCTGTGTCAAACCTTTTTTTGTTTTTTCAGAAAATCGAAAGTTTAAAGAGGCCAGCACTAACAAATTGCGCTTGGAATGCAATCAACTACAACTCTTTCCGAGCATCACCAAAAACGAATGCGTATTACTCGCAAAGCTTATCAATCATTCAAATGCAATCAACTATGACAACATCAATTCAGAGTGTAGTATACAACAATGTACACAAACCACCAACATTTCAACTAAAGCCATATTGAACACAAATATGTCTATAATGTTTGAAGCAGCGTTTTATCCAAAAAGTAAGTGGTGAATTCCTTTGTGCAATTATTTTATTTGCCTGTATTAAATATAAACCATTTTTCTAAATCAGTTACTCTGGCTTTCAGCTTGCATGGATAGAATACTAGTATCGACCAGAGCAAAAATCGTAACGGGTTGTCATGGAGCTAGTAAGTATTATTATTAAGACAACGGAATGTGAAATAAACCTGAATGTTTAGTAATTTAGAAATTCCCAGCTTATCTCTTATTAAGACATGTATTTGCAACAACACTAGAGCATTTAAGTGATGTCAATGCCTGTTGAATCTGACCAAAATCTCAAAATTTCTGAATAACTAACCTTACCAACATTGGCGTACCAGAGGATACCCCTGATAACAATCACCCTTTTTTCTCAGCTTGCTAACCCCATATAAAGTCAGTCCCAGTGACAGGATTTTCAACCCTGGCCCAGCAACCGTAATGTTAGCATAGGTTGTGTGTCACTACCTCTGCAATGAGAGAATGGAGTAATTGGTGACTATAGTTGATTCATCCTGGTTTTTAATAACATTTTGCATTTTCTGTGCATTTTATTTTCTCTTTATTACAGGAACATACACTAGCAGTTTTGAGGCATGCAAGCAGATGCTCTGTTCTGGCAAGTACCGTTCCGCAAATTACGCATCAAGCAACTGCAATATAAAACGATGTACAAACCGTGATGCTAAAATACACTCACATATTCTCAATTATAGAATATTCTTTAAAATTCCACGATACTAATAATGCAAAGTATGACACATTACACATTGAAAATTGATGATTTTAATTTCTTTCTTTATTATAGTCGCCTGACATAATATATGTGACTATAATAATTAATTTTTCCTTATATTTCATTCATATAATATATAATATAATATATTTAGTAAAATATTTCATCTAAACTTACCACATTAAAAAAAATATATATAACAAATGTCAGTCTTATGCATCACCTGACAACATCAAGTAATCATTCTCAGAAGCTAACATGCACTCCGACTATGACTGGATTGCTTCAATGCTATGTAATCTCGCAATGATTATACTCCATAAGTAACTGTCTTCATAATTTTGTAGCATTGAATTATCTTGAGACAATGCTCACTCCAGCTGCTTTACAAAGTATTTGCATAACAATTTTTGCCAAGTTGTGAATTTGTTCAGCAAAATATTTATGTAACTTATTATGCAATGGTTTATGGAAATTATCCAATTATTTTATCTTCAAATTTTCTTTTTTTATGTACATTAATATACATATGTCATTATATATATATATATACTTCCTCTGGAAGTAAAAGGTATGTTACATTAAATGAATATCAGTTTGTGTCAAGCAAGTTACAATAAAACCTGCAAAAATATTATAATTTTTATTTTTATTTTCCTTTGTGTCATAATCATGGAATAATAGTTTTATCTATGGCAGATATACTATAATGGTGTAATTGTTGCCTATCATTTGTAATAACTAGAACCAAAACTAACTGGAGTAATACTGTCATAAGTATTTTAGGCGATCATTGATGATAATAACTATCTGCATTTCTTGTAATACTGTGCCAGGTTCTGAAGTTTCTGTCCAATATCTCCTATAATGACAATAATAAATATAAGAACTTCAGAACTTTATTCATCACCATCATTTCCACATCATCATCATTATCATCGTCAATATTTTTAAAAAAGTGGAGAAGTTGCATGGTGATGGGCTCCAACATGACAAAAAAATTGTTGCCATTGTGGAGCCCTAATTAACAATATTTATTTGTAATATCTAGAACTAAAACTAACTGGAGTAATACTGTCATAATTATTTTAGGCGATCATTGATGATAATAACTATCTGCATTTCTTGTAATACAGTGTCATGATGATTATTTATTTATTTATTTGAACATATTTTGCATGGGTAGCAACACAAGTACAAGACTGTTTTACATGTGACCCATAAAATACAATAAAACATAATAAATAGAACAGTAATTTTAAAACAATTGATAGAATATTAAAACACAAAATTACATTAAAATATGTTGTTTAAGCTTAAATTTAAAATCAGTGTAATTATGTATGTCTTTTAAAAACGAAGGGAGATTGTTCCAAGACATAGCACCAAAATATTGAAACGATCTTTTCGCTAACTGACTAGATACTGCAGTAACATATACATTTATTGGATGGCTTCTAGTATTTAGACCACTTACATCACAATTCATCACAACATCATTGACTAGATAAATAGGGGCAAGCCTATGTATATATTTATACATTAAATTGATAGTAAAATATTGGCATCTCTGTTTGATATTCATCCATTTCAAAGCTTTGACAATATCAGCACTCCTGCAGTTAACATAATCAAAATTATTAGTGACTAATCTTGCTGCATAATTTTGTAACCTTTGAATTTTGTAAATGTTGTATTCACTCGTTTGGCCCCATAAACTTATAGCATAATCAATGCAAGGTTGTACAGCAGTTACATATACTTTACCCATGACTTGTGATGAGACGATACATTTTAATCTTCGCATATTCTTAACTTACTGGCAATATTTGAACAAAGTTTGTTTACATAATCATTCCATAATAATTGACATTCAATCTTCATTCCAAGATAATTTGCACATTGCACATACTTTAAATTTGTACCATTAATGGTTATATCTAAATGATCAGATAAATGCCTCCTACTGGAAGATATCAACATTATTTCACATTTTGATGTATAAACTGAAAGCTTGTTGTTAACATACCATTCATTATATAACATGTAATATTCCTGTAGCTTTATTTCATTTAAAAAAGGGATATAATAAATAAATATTCTTTATTAAATTGTAACTATACAGTTTAATTGCTTCAATTGACGATTAAATAAATATAAAATACATGTCATACACATCATACACATAAAAGATTTTAGCCTAGACATAAAGTTAAAAGTTAAATTAAATTAGATATACAATTGAAATTAAATAAGCAATTATATAAGATATATTTAAGTATGTCCAGTATAGCATTTAACTGTCTGTCTCAGAGAAAACCATGCAATTCTGGAAATTCCATACTGGCAGAACAAGGTAATTTTATCACTGAATTACAGGAAACATGCAGTCTGGTTTTTTTTTAGATGTATACCTATATTTTCATATAATTACTCATTTACACTCCCGCCAACCCAGATCTTTTTTGAAAATTGCCTCAAAGAAGAACACTTTTCAAGTGCAACTACAGAGAAAGTATTATAGATAGTAGACTTCTGATTGCTTAAATCTTTGTTTGGGCAAATTTGCTTTTAAAAACAAGATAGAAATTGGAGATGGTCATGAGACAGGCAGATCTTAAGGTACAGTACAATTTAATGTATTTTGACATCCTGTATTTCGGCACCTGATGGGCTAATTAGGACAGGCAAGGACCATGGCAAAGAGATGATGGATAAAACTGCCATCCAACTTAGATTCGACCAGGATTTTAACCAAGGACCCAGTGGCTGAAAGCCCAGCATGCTACCCCTGAGCGAGGCCCCTACTTTGGCTGGGGATCGAACCCGGGACCTTCAGCATGGCTGGCCATATCCACAAACTAGGAACAAAAAAAGAAACAAAGCTCTAGATCTTCTGTACAATGTCCCAAGCGAACATGTTGTTAAATAGAACACACTAATCATACTAATGAGGTTAATTGGCTAATCTCCCCATTTGAAAAATAAATTGTTATTATCAGTTTATAAAGGACGAATGGCTATATACATTTTCGAAGGTAAAACAAACACTTTAAATCCTTTTAAATTAATGTTCTGGTGGTATGTTTTGGTTACAACACCATTAGTGTTATTTTCTTATATGGTAGAATTCCCAGAATTTTAAAAGGGCCATCAGCCATTTAACAACTTTAAGATCATGATTAAGCCAGATGTTTTCTTCAGATTTTTGTTTCATTCAGGCATCCATTAAGCTAATAGTGCAAGAGCCAAATCACTTTTTTTCTTACCAATCATTTTCATTGATCTCTGTACTAAATTTTGTCTAGTTTTCAAAATTGAACGTTTAGAAGAAATCGCCTTGAACTTTTTCTTTTAATCATGAAGTAAAACGAAATTTTATATAATGCTATGGCATTTAGGGAGATTTGATAAATTGTCATTTTACATGCAAATGAGTTCATACCATCCAGTTAAATATTTTGTCATCAGTATATGACCATTAACTTGTCTAAATAAATGCTTGAAAGTTTAAAAGGGTGAAAGGGCACTGTATATGCAATATTTGACTGAAAGTAATGTTTTTTTACATATGTCAGAGTTTTGATGGTGGCAAAATTTTTCTGAGCACATTACAGAAGATTCTACTCTGAAATGTCCAACAAAATATTTAAGCATTCCCGATATTCTTTAAATTGGTGATTAACATCAAACTTATCCACCAGAGCTGGTTGTTAGTTTACAACTGCAAAGTGATAATTCAAATCATTTAAAATGTCTTTTATTGCCCAAATTGGCCAGAGGAGTTGATGTTAAATTTCCTTGGAATTGGAAAATTCAACCAGTCACACTGACGTTCAAACATATTTTAAACCAAATTGTCAAGTGCAACTGGCAACTCACACAGTTGTCATTTTATTTACAGTTGCTTGTTCAAGGGTGGCAATGTTATTGTTTTAAGAATCATTGGAGCCTCCAATGCAGTGCTTAGAAATTTACCTTTGTTTGCTGGCTCAGACGTATCACCACTGCTCTTAGTGTATTGGGTTAAAAAAAAAAGTAATACTTGATTTAGTGCTATCCTATCCCATGAAGAAAATATTTTGAAATTATTTGCAACGTGTGGATTAATTAGCTGGAATACATGTTATTAGGACAACTGTCCCCGTGAAGCATGGCTAAAACCCCTCATTACCGAAGTTTCAGGAAAAAAACATGCTTTCTAAAAGGAAAAATTTAAATGTATTATTATACAATGCACTAGTAATATATCCTCATATAAAACTATCTATCTATCTATCTATCTATCTCTCTATCTCTCTATCTCTATATCTATCTCTCTACCTATATATCTATCTATCTATCTATCTATCTATTTATCTATCTCTCTATCTATTTATCTATCTGTCTATCTATCAATGTCACACACCCATGGCGCCAGATTGATAGATATATATAGACAGGTAGATAGATAGATAGACAGATAGATAGACAGATAGACAGGCAGATAGATAGATAGATAGATAGAGAGATAGATATAGAGATAGAGAGATATATAGATAGATAGATAGATAGATAGATGGATGGATGGATGGATGGATGGATGGATGGATGGATAGATCGATAGATCGATAGATCGATAGATCGATAGATAGACAGATGGACAAGAGACAGACAACAAATTTATTTGACATTAATTTGGTATATTAATTTTACATACAAATATAATCAGGAGACCCTGTTATGGCAATTGATGCCGTTTCCACCAGGCAACCCTATGGATAAAATATCATAAATTAGGCTGTATCACTATCAGTGCAAGATCATGAGTCAGTATTGCTTCTCAATTTTGGCAGACATAGCAATTTGAAATGCTGTATCTAGGGAGATTTTGATGCACCAGGTTAAAATAGAATTTCAGTTCATATAAACTCATAATGTCTTAAATTTTCAATTTTTTTTGTATTTAGTGAGGGTCATGGTGCACGCCGCTTTCTTTTGCAATTTGGTTAATTGTTTCAGCTTTTGCCCCTATGCCAGAATACTATAGTTGATATGGGGTATTATCAGGGCATTGTATATTGTTCTCAATGTATGAGATGGTATTTGGTGCTTAAGATGCATCATTAGTCCTACTATCTTGGAGATTGTATGGTTTAGTTTATTTGTTTGGTGTTTCCATGTTAAACTTTTATCAAAGGTTACACCTAAAAGTTAAAATGGTCAACTAGTTCAATTTTAGTATTTTCAACTTGGAGGGTGGGTGGCTTTATAACTTTGTTTTTTGGGTGAAAAAGCATGAATTTGGTGTTTTCTTTGCTTAGGGATATTTTGTTTGTTTTTAACCAGTTATTTATTTTGAATAATTATGTATTGATCATTTCTGATGTTGCAGTACTAAGGTTTGTCTTATTTGTGCAGATATATAGATAGATAAATAGATAGATAGTCAGAGGGACATGTTATTAGGACAACTGTCCCCGTGAAATATATTTGTTGAGTATAATTTTGCCTGTATAATACAAGGATCCATTCTACAGAACTACTTTTTTCTGAACACTGCCATGCCGCTTGTTTTGTCTTAAGTGGCAACTCTGAGAGCAACAGTTGCTTTTGACCAAAAATGTTTGAACGCCACTAAGCCCACACGTTTAAACTGACAGTGTTCAAGCGTGTAAAGCAATAATCAGATGAAAAATTTGGTTATAGCCAGGTTATTCTGGATGATGAAAGATTAAATTAATTGGATGGACATGCAAATTACCTATATCTTTAAGAAAAACAGCAGGGAAAAAGAGTCCTGTTCAACTTAGGCAGAAGCAGATAAAACAACAATGTCAGTAACTAGTCTCAGGGATACATTCCACACAAGACAGAGATTTATCTCTCCAAACAGACTTTGAACTGTGATTTGTTTAACGAGGATTGTAAGTCCACTGCTGAGCCTAAAAAATTCCTTTGACTACTGGAATGTGCAAGCAATGTAGGCTGAGGCACTGGGGGCATGTTCTGTTTTCAGATGAGTCCAGGTTTCTTCGCAGTTGATGGATGCATCCATGATGCCAGAACTCTTTTGGACCTGAATGGGCCGAAAGTTGGGTACTTTTGTTGGGCACAAATTAGCAGTTTTGTGGGACAAATGTTGGTACTTTCCTGGGGCAAATGGGTAACTTCCATGGTGCGAAATTGGAACTGTCCTGGTGCAAAGTTTAAGACTGTTGTGGTGGGAAAGTTGTTATCTCCCATGAAACTACCGGACCGCGAATGTTATGTTCAGCCACCATACTCCTATGAATAAGCCCAATTTCTTTCGGAGAATCCCAGAGATGGGGTTATTGGGGTTTAGAGCCATTAAAATGGCCCATGGACCATTAGAAAGACATTAAGAAATAAATGTGTTTCCTGTTGTTTAAAGTAGTCCAGTATGAATGAACGGGCTTCAAGTGATAAACCATATGCATGTATTTTTGCAATAAGTATGCCATGAGTCAGGCTGTCAACAGCTTCAGTTTTGTAGGCTGCAGTTCAGAAAATCTGAGTAAGGAAAAATTGCTTCTGATAATTTCTAATGAAAGAAAACATTTTATCTAATTAATTTTCTCCCTAACAAAGCCATATTTTGAAATTACATACTATAAAGTTTTTTCATGATAAATATCATAAGTATCTTAATATTCCAAGTATTCTCAAATTTGCAGCCTACAGAATCGTGTCTATTTAGAAAAATGTGGCATTTTTTTGCATATTGCAGGTAAAATTTGGTAAAACATTTCAAAAATCGTAATCAATCATGAGCGTCACAATCTCTTACCCAGGTTGTCGCAAAACAATCGGCTCTGACACACCAAAGCAATTTTCAAATGTTGATATTAGAAGCTGTGATAATTAATTTACATGTACTTGCTGATCACATAAACCTCTACGACATGCCACCATGCATCATGCAGCGATTAAACACAAGAGAGGGCGACACTGTACACTTAGTCGCCAGCCCCTAGCTGCAATTGTAAAAAGCTTTATCCAGTGATAATGGGTGGGTGGGTGATTAGGGCTTTATGTCCTGTATTTCTGCACCAGTTGGGCTAATTAGGATAGGTAGAGGCCATGGCAATGAGATGAAGGATGAAACAGCCATCTGACTTAGGCTTAACAAATTGAACATGCACAACATTGTCAATCTTTCATCATTTATTTATGATGACATTCAACTTCTCATTTAAAACTTTACATCATTTGTTTTTCAGCAGTATTGTCAGGATCCATTCAATTTGTGATATCTGCTTCTGATACATCTTAAAAGAAAAATTTGTTTTGTCATAAATTAGAAATTAACAAAATGAGAATATAACTGTGACTAGTTTTGAGAATTATAAATTGGGTCTCCCTGTCTCAGTATCAATTTAAAACTATGAGATTTAATTTAGCAGTAGGCAAGTAAAAGGAAACAAGAAGAATTTTGTCAATTCAAAAAATATTTATGCAAGCAAATAAATTATGAAATGGTATACTGCAAGTTATAGTAAGTGAAAAAAAAAATACAAAAATACTGAAAAGAACTAGAAAGTCAACAAGAGTCCACTAACAAGGAGACCTTGATGTAATTATATGCAAATAAGTTTAATCAAACACAAAAATAATATTTAAATTGATATAACTTAAAGGACAAGGAAGATAAAGATTATTGAAATTATATTTAAATAAGTTTAACCGAACCACAAAATCATATTTAAATTGATGTAAGGAAAGGAAGATGAATATTATTGAAATTATATTTAAATAAGTTTAACCAAACCACAAATATAATATATCAATTGATATAAAGGCGAGGAAGGTAAAGATTATTGAAATTATATGCAAACAAGTTTAACCGAACCACAACAAAAAAAATAAAAATTGATATAAAGACAAGGAAGGTAAATATTATTGAAATTATATGCAAAAATGTTTAACCGAACCGGCAAAAATAATATATAAATACCACCAAGTTCCACCACAAGAATTTACGAAACTTAATAGAGTCCCACGCATGAATTTCTAAAGCCATACCTACATAGTACTTTTCTAAAAGAAACAAAACTTCATATACAGCATATACAGTGAGTCAAAAATATTTCCATCTTTGAATTTACCAGGCAGTGCAACAATTTGAAAAGTGCTCATGATATTCTGTCAAAAATCATTCAGACACTTTCTTTCGGTAAGTATATATATAACCTGGTTAACTGGAGTGGCCAATGCATTGAAATCACAGCCTCAAAGAGCTATGGAAATTTACATACTAAAGAAGCTAGTGTCACCTTAAGCTAATCAATACTTCTTTGGTGTGACTGTACTACTTAAACAGAGTTGTGTCTTGCTCGAGACACTGAGCTGTTGACTAAGGTGCCATTATTATCATCGGTTACTTTGTATCAGCATCAGTGAAAGGCAGAGGACAAAGCATAAGGTGAGGTGGCACACCTCAAATGCAAGAAAATCAAGCAATTCATCAAAATCTATTAGGTCCGGCGAAAGATGCGAAGGAAGTGATGCTGGGATGAATATATAGAATTTGAAAAGAAGTTTAAATCACTAAATATTTTATCAAACTTACGACATGCAGGCAGATTAGGATTGGTAAAGAAGTCTTTCTCCATTTTTTCACCGTGATATTCCAGGCATGAAAACATACCATCCAACAGGTTGACCGTTCCTGTAACCAAACGGAATACCCATCAGTTGGTACTGGTCAGTTAGAGTGGAGGATTGGAAATTTCGAATGGTTTTGCCTTCTGATTCACTGAGAGTTGTGGACTATCACACCGAATATATGCCCATATTGCACGACCACTATTGTATTCATTATTATATAGTTTTTATTTTTGGTGAGAAACATCAGCCAAAATTCACAAATATATATGGCATGATGTAGACGGAAACATGAAAATCAGTTAATATAGTCCAATGAAAAATTAATATTGATATACATGTTTGTATACTGGAACAGTATTCCAGATCCAGGATCCACTTTATGATCTAGATCACCTTCAAAATTTAATAAACTTTTGACTAGTGTTAATCCTACCATAATGTTTGAGATATCATGCTATAAACACACAGATAAATATATAAACAAGACCGAATGGGGCAACTAATTATGGAGCACGATAATATTTTACAATAGTTTTACTCGCATTCTAATATTCACTTTTACATAAAACACAACCTTATTCGCGGAGGGAAAAAATGGGAATGTTTATTTTGTGAATATCCAGATCACATGTACCAAATAGGGTAAAATTATACAGATAGCTGTTATGTTTAAAAATGCATATTTGCATTACCCTTAATAACATTGTACAGGGATAACAAACACAAAACATGCATTTCTGATGTGATAGTAGGCATCAGATTTTTCTTAATATATACAAGAATTTCAGTAGCCATGGTAACCAACAGTAAAATAATGTTATACATTTTAAATTTTTTATTCAGGTCTATTATTAGGCAACAATTTCTTAAAAAAACAAATAACATTGCCTAATGCTAGCATATTTTTTCATGTCTTCTAACTCTAAATTTAGCACTCAGCCTCTGACATTTCCTTATTTGGTCATATGCAAATGACTTAATCACCATAACATGAAAGTAATAACTTAGGCAGGGTTAATAAGTTTCATCTGAAATGTTTAATTCACATTATATGTAAAACTGTAGGACTAACATGGAACAATTTGGGCATGTTATGAACATCTTTTATTACATCAGAAATGATGCATACATTTTGGTTGTCACAGCAACCAACTGGTAATATTGGGGTACTTAATTATCAAATACAGTTTTATATCTACCTTTAAATATCAAGAACACACATGCATAATGTTGCAAAATATTTGTATATTGTTCGTTGATTTAAATGTCCAGTTTTATGGTTCAATCAGTCATATTTCCTGATGTGGTAGTATCTAAATAAGACAATATGCAAGTTACTGCAAGAAGAAAGCATGTATCTTTGCATACTTTGGTCATGTTTTCCTTGCATCATCTGGTAAGTCCTGTTGTGAGTATTGCCGTTTGAAATTAGAATTAGGTCTGACACGGCACTTTAACAGGAAGCTGTTGCTAGGCAAATAAACATATTTCAGGCCTTGGCTACTAAATTCATATCATATTCTGAATTTTCAAGTCTCAGTATAACCTCTATATTCAAGAGGGAACCATTCTCCATATATGAGCTTGATTTATGATTATTTTCAGTCAGAAACATCAAAAAGACACATAATTAGGTTGTTTGTATGGTTTTCTTATGGTTTCCATGGTTAATAACTGGTTTGGTACTAAAAGCATTGTATGCTTTTTCAAGTTTGCCCTAAAATTAAAATAATTTGACCCCTTAACTTCTGTTATATACAACCTGACAGACCAGATAAAGCATGTTTACACAACACTTGTTGCCTTGGAAACAGTTGTCAAGAAAAATATAATATTTGAGTGTATATATAAGGTACCATGGGATACCCCCCCCCCCCCCCAAATATGGGCTTTCAGAATGTTACATCCTTGTGGTGTACACTACTTAACTCTACTTGCTATAAAGAAAAGAAAATGTAAATATATTTTTAGTTTTGTTATGATTTTGTGATGCCAAGCCAGATTAAAATACTTGGCCATCAAGACCTCCACCCTGAACGTTACTATACTGTATAGCTGAACTGGGCCAACAATTAGTCACAGTTATATATAACAGTGCCAAAAACATTAACAATTCAATAGTTATTTTTCATTAAATGGTTGCTATGGAAACAGTTGCCATTTGTTTCACACAAAATATTGGTATTTATTATGGCCAGTTCAAGACAGCTGACATTCTAGGGGTCATTTTGGTAAATGAGACTCCTGTTCCTCCACTAATGGCTGGTCAGTCCGAGATTGACATGACACAGCTCTGATGTGTGACATCTGTCAGATGTCGTGCCAATATGAGGTGAGATATGTGGGAGGAAAGTTGTCATTATCAACCAATGTGACATATTATCCAAGATGATAATATTAATTTATAATCAATGTGACATGATACCTGAAAGTTTCCATTACTGACAAATGTGACATGATATCTGGTTTGAAAGTTGTATGACATATTATCCAACTTGAAGATGAAAGTTTTTATAACTAACTAATGTGATATGATATCTGGGATATTGAACGTTTGAATTACTAACTATTTTGCCAGGATATCTGGGATGAAGGGTTAGGTTTTCATTACTAACCGATGTGACATGATATCTAAGATGAAAGCTTTCATTACTTACCTGATTCAATGACGGTGCGAGCCTCAGCCAAATTAGGCTTATCAATACTGGTATCAAAATGGGGGGAACTCAAGTTACCCTTCCCAAGTTCCATTTCTTTTCCATTGATATAGAATGAAAAAATTGGTTCAGTGCCATTATGGAAGTACCCTAGACTAATCATGGTCCACCCATTTTTCTCGGTATACACCATGCGTTTCTTCTTTTGAAGGATTTTTAACTTCAATCCAATCAGTAACAAATTTTCTTCTTCGGTATCAGCTTCACTTACTCTGAGGAAAATGTTTGGAAAACATTTGATGTCATTAAATGTTGTGAATAAACTGCCGTAAGCAAGAGATATAATTATGGAGTACCACATAGGCAGAGAGCAAATACATAAAATGCATAATTCAACGAAATGCTTTCTATCCTTTCAATATTATGGTAATTCCTCTCCGTAGTTTAATAAGGGCTAACATCACAAGGAATTAATTTAATATCCATTGATCCCCTTGACCTCTTCACCCAATGTGCATGCCAAGTGTGAGAATTACGAAAGCCAATTATTCTACTCAGACTTATGGCACATTAAGTTGACGAGCCACCACCACCTATTATATCTGCAAATGTTCTGTTTGTCTATTATAATATCCAATAGTTCTTGTGTAAAATAAATGCATTGATGAGAAATCATTATTATGAGCTTGGAGTCCCAACCTGCTACACATGTAACCCATTGGTAAAATATTTTACTTCAGCCCCAGCATAGACTCCATGCATGATATCCAGATGAGAGATCATGAAAAGTGCCAGGACCAAACATTTGAACCAGCCACAGGTTAATAATACTCAGAGAGAACAGTACAATTGAACAAATGTCAGCCTGTTTAGTGTTAGGTTTTTACAAAATGACAAGCCTTCAGAGTCATTTGTTTTAATCATGGAAACAATATGCATCTGACTATATTCCTTTGAAATATACAGGGTGCGGCATAAAAACTTGCACCAGCAGCTACTGCTACCTCTTTTGTTATTACCTCAATTGACTGTAATCGCATGCAGCTGCAATCATACACACGAAAGTAATAATTGTCCTAAATTATGTTTATGAATATATTTTCGTTTTTCCTCAAGAATTATAGATAATATGGATCTAAATATAGCACATGCACACTTATCACACCTTCGGGTGATTTTCACCTCGGCTTTTGCAATATAAGCATTAGATTATATCACTGATCATACAGATGTGTTACAGACACCTTTCTTGACCTTTGCCGACAAAAATAGGGCAAATAGATTAATTTTTAATAAGAAGGTAGAGCATTGACACTTTTGAGGCAGAAAGGGCCATTTTGGATTTTGGTCAATTTTTCTGTCTAATTAACTGGCCAATCCTCCTGAAAATCATGTGATTATTTCAAGATTAGTTGTTAATTCAAAAGGTCACTCTGGAATGTCATTATATTTCTCTTGTTTTAATTTCATGACCTTGCTGAATCAAAACTGGAACCAACCTTCTTATCATCTAATACCTTGATATATATATGCACAAATAAAAAACATTGAAGGAGGATTCTGTGCAAATATTATATTTTCTATGGCTTCAGAGGTGTAGTAACTAGGAAATATCTAATTTGCAAACTTTCTGCAACTAGAGACACCATGCAAGCAGACAGAAATTTGACTTCTGTGATGTGTATCACTCAGAACAAGCGCTGCAGCATAAACCCTCTCAATAATTCAGATACTGATTTTGTCTAACATTATAATATCAAAAATATCACAAATGACCAATTGCTTATACCCCTAACTAAATGTGGCAAAGCTTTAAAAGACTTCATAAGCATTAGATAACCTAGAGCTATCCCGAAAGAGGAGATGCCTGGTGCAAGTTTTTAGGCCACACCCTGTACTAAAGTAATTCAAATATGCTTTGAAATGTTTTTACATGAGAAACATATATTCTACCAATTATTTGAGAGATTTTGAGGCTCAGGGTTATTATGTTTCATTATTTATAGCTCTCAGACATATAACATCACAATAACGAACAATCACAATGACTCCTCGAATGGCTAATGCAAATGAGGAACTGTCCAATCTGTGAATACTTTTTTGTGGAACCAGGAAACATCATGCAGAACATTTTCCCATTGGCATAGATCACCGTGCATGGAGCTGGCACAGTAACCTTTGCCCTGAATGACTGTAACTTGTGTTGTGTATTCATCACCTTCCTGCTTGGATGCATTAGAAGTTCATAGCACAGTCAGGGAAGACCACGTAAAGCACTACCATATTTGGGATAGGGAGTCATAGCATCATGGCATAACTTAGTGTCTGATTGGTCAATAATTGAGTTTTTTCACCAGAGGGATGGTCGTAAAAATGCGTGCAGCAGAGCTAGCTAAAGACATTCAAAAGCACAAGACCACTCAGCCATGGGTGCTGAAATTTTAGATCACTTGATGATTTCACCACAGCTTAATTACTGGTGATGCTATCTGTTTTTGTGTAATGGCAATGTCATGCATTGTGCTATTATTTCTCAGCCCAAAGTCACATGTGAATTGACTGCATACCAATACCAAAATGTAACACCTGTATATCAAAGCAAATGGCAATCCTTCTGGGGTCCTCAGTTGGAACATCACATCAAGACCTCCATCAGGTCTTAGTTCGATTAATAGAGTTTGCGAAAACAACAGAATTGCGGTGACTGTTTCAGGATTGGCACCAAAATTGTAGTAGAACTTCAGACCAAATGCTGTTTCACCTGCAATTACAAATTTAATTATAAGTGGGTAAAAAATACAAAATAGGACTACAATTGTCAGACAAAATAGATAGATAGATAAATAAATGGTTAGATAGATTGATAGGTAAATAGATGTATTGATAGACAGATAGATATATATGGCTAGATAGATAGCGAGGTAGAGAGGTACTGATTTAGGTCTATGCTGCAACCTATGCACCAATGAGTATTATGGTGTGGACTCCAAGCCTTATCTCATCATTATATCTGCCTCTGGCAGCTGCTCCTATAAGCTCTCCAGACTAAGCAGCATTAAGACATAAGACATTAGGTTAGTTTTTTCTTTTTCTGGCAATTCAGTTAGCCATTTAGACATGAGCCTTGATTTGTGGTGAAGGTGTAAAACATTTTTTTGCATACAGAAGCAATCACCACATCTTTATATTTCATAATAATATTAAGTATATCTGTTTTACCTTTTGGGTAATGATAAGCTAAATAAATATCTAATAAATTGTCCAGAATAATAGAGAGAAAAAAATAGCAAGAAAACTTCCCTGCTAGGAAGTTATAATATTAGGAACACAGAAATTTGGATAGAAAGCCGGATCAAATGCAATTTGCACTGGCAAACAAATGTGAGGTAGTGGTGTGGATAACCTGCAGACAAAGGTCAAAAGAGTAAATTATTGCAAACATAAAAATGTAAAATTATGCAATTTTTTCTCACCTTCTTCTATCATTATATAAATTTGTTATACTTTTCATTTTATTCCATTTTACGGACAATTTTTTTTTAAATCCTGATTTCATTTTTTATTTTGTAATTATAATTGTTTTATTTTTTATTATTAGTAGTATTTTATTTACTTTCTTCTTTCTGTGTATAATATTAATATTTATCCTTTTTTTTTAACAATTTATTTATACATCATAATCCTCTTTTCTTCCTATTTCTTTATTTTGCTTTCTATTTTTTTTTTTTATGGATTTTATTTATTAAAAGGTTTTTTTATTATTTTGATGTCATTAACATTTATATTTTATTGTAACTTTCCTTTTTTAGATAAATGGCCAATACGCCAGTAGGAGTCTGCCAGCCTTTTATATTATGTCTGAACAGAAGAAGGTCCAATAAACTGAATTAATAATAAGTTACATACATACCTGTATAATAGAAAGGCACGCTAAGATATTGTCCATCACCGGTCACATCAACTCCTTCAGTCCCAGCTTCTGCTGGAGCGACTGCTCTCTTGGGATCACCTTTCTGTAAATTATCCCTGACAATGCACTGATCGACTGGGATGCTAGCATCCCAGTCGATCAGTGCATTGTCAGGGATAATTACTAAATAGGTTAAAAAAAATTAAATAAAATAAAAATAAAAAATGTATTAAAATATATATATATACATACAGATATAGGTATACAAGCATCAAACAAATAAAATCAGGCCAAAATAGCACCATAGACACTATATCACTAGTCCAAAAACTTTTGGCTATGGTTTTATAATAACACTCGGCTGTTTAGCCCACTCATAATCTGATTCTAGCCCATGGACCATCAGAGTTTGAAGGAATACAGTTCCTACACCTAACACATGTGATTTGTACTGACACAGTACAGTTGTAATAATTGGACAGCTCTCTTTTTGGCACCACCCAATCAGCCAGATCACGTTTGATCGTTAAAAAAAAAAAAATAATAATAATATAGTGACATCTAAAGTGCGAGGCTGAATAATTATTATATTACTGATATAAATAATATAAACTAAATTATATTTTGTAACAGCCTGTTGGTTCTTCATCAGTTCAGGACCTATAATCAGCTTAAGCGCATACATACAAGTAACAGACTTTTCTTAGCCCAAAATCCATAAATGAAAACAGTCTATCGTTACAGTAATTAAAATATAATTTATGCAATGGTGCATAGTTTACAGGCATACACATCTTCCTGTAGCAAGCCACATTCCTCCACACGCCTATGGCTAGATTTCACGGTAATTCGCGTAATTCGGAAAATCTTGGTGACAAATAAAATAAGAATTAATTTAAGTATTGCAAGAATTAATTACTTTTTGCATGAGCCCCTGACAATTGAAAAAATATGACTATTACTGCATTTATGCTGTTCTATGGACATTTATAATGCCACGTGCTGATGAAATGATGTTTTTGATGAAAGGAATTGACAGCATATTTGCAAATGATATGGGCAGCCAAAGTTACCACCATAATGCATTGGTTAAATTGAAATGTATAATTCTGTTGTCATTAAGCAGTCTATGAAGCATTACAGTGCATGCATATCTTCCTATGTAAGGCCCATTTAGGTGGCATGAAATAAGAAAACAATTATGAAACAGAAATATAGCCATTATATATGCATATCATTCACCAAGTACAATTGAACAGTTTATTCATGCAGGTACTGGGAAGTTTCATTGAGGTATTGTTGTTTTAACATTAAGTGCAAGGTCAAAAATACGATTATGGTCTACTACAGAAACTACTAAACTACTAAGTGAAAAAATTGTTTTACCTGCATCAGCCGCACCTAGAAAGAAAAACAAACCAATAATATTTGCAAATGTTTTACAATCAAGGTGGTGAAATGCAAATAAGATTTGTTAGCAGGTGGCTCACTTCAACTGTTAAAAATGGTAATTACATTTAAGATATAGCATGTTGCATGTATAATGATATTTCTAATGAATATTTTTAGAAGAAATCAAATACAAATTGTTTGCTGAAACTGATAAAACGGTAATCAAATGGCGTAATGTCGTGATTAATTCAGATCGTTTGATTTTACGAAAATGTATATGGTAATTACATGAGGTATGTCCTGAATAATTCAGATCGTATACTTTTACAAAAATGTGTATCATAACGCTACGGTCACTTGAGCCATCAAATTGGTGATGCTGTGTAAGTTTTGTTATGCTAGATAGTCCGACAAACTGCCTCACGAAGGGAGTCGTGAGTCAGATAACACAACATTGGAACTTTCTTGCAAACTGTGCAAGTAACATTATGTACCAGCAAACATGTGTTTTATCCAAAGAAACATAGATTCATATTCTTAACAAAAACAAATAGTGTATCACCTCTTTTTAGAGCAATCCTGTGTGTTAGAACTCAGCAAAACCACCACTAAAATACTTATTCTAACTGGATTCTTGTTTTATTTTTCATTTACTAGGTTATTTGAGTTGTATATTTAACTCACAAGACCCTTTAAACCATGTTTCTAGGAAATGAAGTGTACAAATTGCCGTTGACATGCAATAAAATGTATCTGAAAGGTGCGACAATTTTTACGTCACACCTGTTTGAATAGCCCAATGCAAAGTGTTCTGTCTCAAGCATGCCTATCAGCGGGCTTGCAAATGACAGCAATGATTTGGTCTATATGCTGGAACAAATTAATTAAAGACCAAATGCATGGGTAGATATGATACATGGAGTGGATCATGAGCTCAAAGCATTACTATCACATGATTACATCACTCTACCTTCGGCATCATTATAAAATCATTCTACCTCTGGCAGGGGGTCATAATTATATGAAATCATGCTATCGCATGTGTCAAAGGTCCTTGAAAGAATAATTCATGACCAAATCTATCAATACTTTACTACTTCAAAATTATTTTATACCAGTCAATATGAATTTCGTACCTTGCACTTTATAGAATTCTACTCTTGAACTGTTGGTTAGAATTACTTTAGATTTGGATAAAAACATAAAGTCTCTAAATATATTCATGGATCTTTCAAAGGTGCTTGAAACATCAGATCATATCATATTGTTAAAAGATCTAAAACACTCTGCCATAAAGGACACATTTCCAGACCTACTAACAAGATATTGAAATAACAGGAATCAATATGTGAATTATGGCGATATCTCTACTACAAATTCAATAGTAATTAAATGCAGTGTATCATATTTGGGCCTTTGCTATTTGTGACTAAAATGTTTAAACCATCACGGTATGCAGACAACACAACATTATTCACAAATATAAATTCAGACTTTTCAAGTAAAATCAATATCTGGCTAAAAGTAAACAAACTCTCTTTAAATTTAGAAAAAAACCAAAGCAAAACTATTTAAAAAACCACAAAAGAAAATACAGCATCCTTACTTGTTCATAAATGGCATGAAGATAGAATTTGTAGATATATTTAACTTTTCTGATATAATTATAGATAAACATTTGAAATCGACTCATCAAATTTAATCTTTATCAAAGAAAATATCTAGAACCCTGGGAATCACCAAGATTAAACAATAACTTCCTTCTGACGCACTTCATAAAATACAATGCTTTAATGCTTCCCCATCTGAATTACTGTTTATCATATGAATGTCCTAAAACATAAAAAAATATGCCTAATATTTTCAAAGAAAAAATAAACACACATAGTTTCCATGGTTTTAAATGTTATGTCAAAAACAAGACATATATGTCTATATTTAGGCTTCCAAACTGGTATTCATGCAAATTTAATAGACCTATAATCAAAATTACTAATCTTCTACATTTACACCAATTTCGTTTGATTACATTTTTTTCCGCATTACATTTAGTACATTTGTACTTTTGTAACTGTACTCTTCCCTAAAGCATCATATTATTAAGCCTTAAGAGTGGCTTGATTCAATAATAAAAAAAAAGAATCAACCTATTTTTCTCCCAGTAACTTGTTATAGTGTTTTGTATTACATAAATCAGCCTAAAATTTCAGTCATTAAAATACGCATAAGGTTGCACAATGCACACTCCAGAAGAATTGCCAACGCTCGCCAGCTCAGAATGATCACTGACTTATTTGCATGAAAAGTGAGAATCTCTACAGTCCGCTGCTGTCTCTTCAAAACTCTGCAATGGTTTTTCTAACCTTTTAGAGGTCATCTTCTGGACACTTGAGTGTTCCAATGAGTGCTGAATCTTATGGCTACCTTCATCTTATTACTTCAATTATTAAAATTAGTGGTGTACCTCAGGGGTCCTTATTGGTTCCTTGCTTCAATTATTACAATTGCTGGCTAATGTCCATGGTTGTACTTACCTATCTGAGCAGCAAACAGCAGTAAGACAAACGATAACCCTTGGCAGATGCACATCCTTTCCTTGATATCTAAACATAAACAAAGGCAAGGCTGTTACTAAAACCAACCGTTAGCTGTAGTAGTAGTAATTTCATTCACCATAAGTAAATGGCTACCAGAAAAAGCCAAGGCTTATCAGGCTGGTTGCCTTTACAGAATCAGGTTTGAATTACATAAAAATAATCAAAGTCAATATCCATTTATAACTGGTCAGGGGATAAACCATAACTATATAATATAAATATTTTATTCGCAAACAATGCTAAAAAACATACACATTGATGTAATATCCCAGTTAGATTAAAATCACAAAATCGACATTTTTAAAACCACTTTGATCTTAACATAAAATTTAAATATACATGAAATGTAGGTAGCAGTATTTAGTAAGCTTCAAAATTTAATTTGGCATGTTTCTCAAAGACCAATACTGTCCAACTCGCAGTGAAACCTCTGCCTTAATTTATATTTCCTGTTTCCTGAATTTTTCATTGTAATTTTAAATATGTCTTTGACTTTGACAAATGGTTATAATGACAAAAACCACAAAAACAGTATTTTAATGATAGGAAATTTTAAGTTGGTAATAAAGAAAAAAAGTAATGACCATACCTACCTGAAGTTGATTATCTACAAATGTTTCAAGGCAAGCGTGTTTAATATGTTGCATATTAAAAAAAAAATTGATAATTCAATCGGCTGTTGCCAGATTTGCATATGGAAAATTTGTGGCAGATTGAATTAGCCATTGAATATGTTTACATAATGGATATGCATCGCACATAATATATGAGTGTCATGTCATATTTTGTTGTTATGCCATCCATAATTCAGTAAATCACCATGTTATTCTATAATTTAACAGAAGGAAACGTTTGATAAAATAAAATATTGTATAATGTTAAATATGAAATCAAGCATACTATTTTTCTTTGTATGTTTGACACTAGGCTGCCAGTGATCACATTCAAAAAGTTCATCTAAAAGTTACACCATCTCAAAAAATGAAATCCCAACTGCTATATCTGCATTGAGCCATACCTACTTTTAAACCTGCCTAAAAAAACATACAGTAATATAGCAAGATTCAGAGTTATCTCCCACAATCTTAAAACTGAAACTGGTAGACATGAATCCCCAAAAATCTCTTTGCATGAGAGAATATGTGAAAATTGTGATAGTGGTGTAATAGAAGATGAATCTCACTGTCTACTGACATGTAACAAAAATGAAATACCAAGGCCAGAATTACTTAATATAGCAACCTAATATAGGAACCTTTCAAATCCAACACCCCTTTTCGCCATTTCAGAGGTCAGCATAATGTTGCTCTGAAGCCCCCACCCACTGACCCAACCCATGGACACCCTCTTTCATTTGAAATTATTCTAGTTTTTTTTTTGACCGCTTGCAGTATTGACCTACAGTATATATGTAAGAAAAACTGGAACTGACTTGCGTTTATTAAGTAAATCTTTGGAAAAACTAGTAGATTATAGATTGTATACACTAGAGTAGTTGTCGACACTAGACTTGGTTTTGTAATGTTGTATGTTTTGTATGTTTGTTTTGTAATATTAATGACACATTCCTGATATCCAGTTTGTCAAAAAAAAATATACATATATATCTGTTCATAAGTAAATGCAATGTCAAAACACAGGCAACTCTGCCGAAATTCAACAGTAGCAATAGATGGCCATCTTCATCTGTCTCTGTTCTGGCCCCTCGTATCCCGAGAGACCCCGGAAACTCCTTGTGAACAACTGACATGTACTAGTTATTAATTACCATATAGGAATAAGATGTCGGCGAATAAATTAGGATATAACATGTTCTTTGTAAAACAATCTAGAAGCAGTTTACTTATAGACAGCAATTACTTAACCTTCAGCGAAAAAAGTTCAAAGAGGGTTATTATTATCACCAGTGTCGACAGGCGGGCGGCCAGGCGTAGAACTTTAGTTTCCGGAGCAGAAACTGACATACAGTGATACTCTATATGGCCTAGTGGTGCTGCCACATTGTCATATGTGAGCTACATTTTAAAAAATAAGGAAAAAAAGATATTTTTTTGTTTCCCAAGCAGAACTCTCTCATTACTGCACCTACATGTAATACTTTGTCAGATTTCTCAACCACATATTTTCCAAATGCAACCAATGGTCATCTCCATTAATGTTTTGTTATAACAAATAACCCCTGTTGAGCGACTGGCCTGCATGAAATGTCATTTTCTTGATATATCAAACTTTTTTTCTTGATAAAACAAAAATGTTCTCCTTTCTTTGTTATATCAAATTATTTGGTTAACTCATTAAACTATTTTTCTTTCCACTAATTTTATATTTTTCAGTTTCAGTAAATTTTTTTATTACATTTCCGCTAACTTTTATTGTTTCTGCAAACACTTTTCCCTTTTCCGCCAACTTATTTTTTCGTTTGCGCCAATTTTTTTTTGGAAAACTATTGCAGCTCTGAATTTTGAACACAGGCTCAAAATGAACAAAATCATTGTTGAGCTTTCTGGTATTGGACTGCCCAAATGATCTTGCAGTGGTTTCGTGCAGCAAATTTGTCCATGTTTAGACATTAGGGCATGGTATGTTTCATGTGAATTATGATGAAACATTGTTAGGCCTACGTTCAAAATGTTTTGATTTCAGAGCCAGGCCCGGAAAAAATAGGTACTCATGCCAGAATTCAAGACATTCCCATGGTTGTTTTTTGTCCGCCGTAGCCCTCTAGCGGTAAATAATAAAAAAAATAGGTCAGCCAATGCAGGCAATGCACTAGCATTTCAAAACACTCAACCGTCAACATGGGCCATGTTGCTGTGCATAGACCCGTGTCGTAATGATAGCTGTACAACTATAAGCATATATTTGTAATATGAATAAAACCGATTGTGAGTTCTGAGTTCTGTGCTAAAATAGATGCAATTCATATCACCATGAGATCGCCATTTGTTTTCACCGGCCAGGTGTCACTAGAATAGGCCTAGTGGTGACGCCTGTTGGATGTCTGCTGTCGTTGTGAGGTTGCTGTGATATCAGATTCCTGACTGGATTGATCATGCGCAATTACACAACAAATTGATGATGCCTTCAACATAATTTGCAAGCCTTATTTGCACTTCAACACTGGGTCCCGGGTTCGATTCCTGGTCAAGCTTGAGTTGGATGGCTGTTTCAGCCATCAAATCATTACCATGGTCCCTGTCTGTCCTAGTTAACCCACCACGTACAGAAATACAGGACTTCAAACCCTAATACAAAGATCCATTATTTGCACTACAGAAAATATACAGTTTGATTTCCCCCCACTTTCAGAGAGTGATATGTGTGTCATCCCAAAATGAAAAGTTTATAAGGAAATTGAAAAATATTTTTGCATGCATCATTTATTTATCTTTATGATATTCAAAGTTTTCTTATGACATGACTTTATAGAAATTGCATTTCATCAGAATTGCTGGGGATGCAATTCATAAAATATGCTTCTAAAGTACATTTAAAAGGAAAAAAATTGCTATGAATAATTGAATATTACAATATGACAATTTTCAATAAGTAGGACAAGGCACCTACATTTAATTACAATGACTTACGAAAGTAGGATTAATGGTTAGTGGAAAATTGAATTTAGTTTACAGCCACTCACAAAAAGATGAAAAGAAAGGTGTATAATACATATATGCATCATAACTATCTCAAATACTCTGATGTTGACAACAAGGTGTACATGTGTAAGACTCGGATCAGGGGCCAGCCCCAAATCAGGGGCCAATCCCTAAGCAAGGGCCAGATCATTGTTTATGATGTCACTAGAGCCTTTGCACTATGGATAATTATGTACATTCCTTTTTTTTTGTCCCTCTCTGTCCTCTTTCTTTCTTTTAATGTTTTTTGTAGAACAGTTTCTCATGTGGTCCAGTTAAGGTAAAATTCACAATAAAAACAATGGATGAAATAACAATTAACAGAAAACACTTTTGACATGAGTTTTAAAAACATCACATGAAGCACTTTCATGAATTTTGACTGGTAAGTCATTCCACACAACAGAACCCATATATGTAAATGACTTTTTAATGATATTTGTTCTACATTCAGGCATTTGAACTTTAAGAGTATTACTTGTCTCGTGTATTAATGTCATTACATTCACTGGCCATGGTGATTGAGTTACATAAGTGATCTTGTGCAATGCCATGAATAGTAGTATACATTAAAGTTGCTAAATAATAATAAATTCTTTGTGACACAGTTTGCCATTTCACTCACCATTATGAGCGTAACCAAGCCCAATTATAATCCAACCGTTTTTGTTTGAAGACGCCACACACTTTTTCTTTGGATGGCTGAGGTCTTTTTTCTAATTCAATCCAATCAACACTTTCATATTTTATTCTTTTGTTTCAGCTTCATCTTCACTAAAAAAAAAGACTCATTGTGTAATCATTATTATATAATCGCACCATACTACATATTCATAGTCACTCCAAGGAACTCACTTCGGAAGCGTAAAACGCGACCCGAAGCAGTCGGTTCGGCTTACATTCATTACAGACATTTTGTTTTTTATTAGGTCACTGACACCAAGTGTTTTTAGGGTCCACACTTCCATATTGGGACAGTATGAGTTGCATAATTGATACAATATGTTTGTACAGTGGAGGTCACTGACACCATAGTAGATTTAGAAGTATTGTTTGATGACGTCATTTATTTTCCACATTATTGAATGTTGTCAAAATATTCTTGCCACCATTTTTGGGAATATCGATATAATTTGAAGCATAACTGCAAGGGTTTTTAGGGTCCACACTTCCATATTGGGACAGTATGAGTTGTTGATTTGAGACTATATGTTGGTACATGTTTGGAAGGTAACTACACTCAGCTCTAAGAAAACTGTACCTCCATACTATGGCCAAAAATGTTCTTTTTTTTCTGTTTAATGACTTGTACACAAAGTGGCCGAAGGATGCAATCAGAAAATAATTTATTTCATGGCAATTCATCAAAAGGAGCGCCTACTGAATGGCGCAAAGGCGTTGCAAGCAATCTTTTGGACCGCAAGTTTTCTTTGTGCTGAGCTGTGTCATACTCCAAATAATATTTACGCATATCAAATTGCATCACCTGTGGTTCAAGACAAAGTACATTCCCAAACTTGTTTCCTCTAGTAGGTGACAACATGGTGTACATAACTTGAAGGGTACCGTTCGGTCTATGTTGAACTTGTAGAAAGAATGAAAACTCCAGGAAGTTGGTGATTTCTTTCACAGGATTGGCACCAAATTTGATACTAAACTTCAAACCAAATGCGCTTTCACCTGTTGTTACAAAATTGACTCAATTAAATTAAAACTGGCAAAAGGTACTGCCACGTCCATTGTCGTCCAACTTATTCGGTTTCAAACCCGCATCCTGATCAAATTTCCAGTGGATTTACTATGTGCTTTAATCCTTATGGTACAAAGTTACAATAAAATCTGTGTATATTAAGAATTTAAATAACTTTTTTTATTAATAGTTTGGTATTCCAGGGATATTGATGAAGTACTGGTCAAAATAATATATTGGATGAAGCCTTGGCTTTTTCAAATGGTGGCATCACCCACACAAAAATATGTGGCTGCGAAAAAAAATTGTAATCTTTTCTAGCCAGCAAGCATGGCCTTCATTCATATCTGAGTTCGCAGAATGAGGGCCATGAAGCAGTCTTTATATTGTTTCATGGGATCATATGTGCACATAGTTTTACAGCCTTTCTACATATCTGAATATATTTTATAATGAAAAAGAATGAGTGCACACACTTTTACTAATCTGGTCATGCTGTTATTTTCAGAATCATAATTTTCAGGCAGTAAATCGACAATTTCAACTTCTGCTTCTTCCATCTTTCATATTATCACTGAATGACTTAATCATTGCCGATAAAACATAATTACTAATTTTCAATGATGTGAAATGGTGATAGTCGGCACAGATGCGTTTATACTGTTTAAAAAATACTCATTCAACCCATAGCAAATACCGCGAAAAGTGACAGCCCCGCTGCTAGGCTAGCCCTTTTCTTGGCACTGATAATGATGAACAGTACTGTAAATAACTACCTGCATAATTAAATGGCATCTCGACAACTTACCCCTCACCAGTCACGTCACATCCTTCCCTTCCAGCTTCTGCCGGACTGACTGCCCTCTCTGGATTACCTTGCTCTTTATCCCTGACAGCACACTGATCTACTAAGATACTTGCAGGCATTCCTGTCACTTGGAAGGTAATAGCTAAAACACAAAACAAAATATAAGATCATGCGGTTCCTGCTGTGGTAATTTTCCGTGTAATATTGGAAGCGACAATCGAGTATAGAGTTGTACTGTAGTGGCAGTTATGACATTAACCCTATTTGGTAAACACTTGATGTGTTGGTCTCTTTGCCTTTTCTTTGGGGTTATTATTATATGTAATTTCCTTGGTTCTCTCCACTATAATTTATTTTTCCTTTCTGGAATTTTTGCCTAGTTGATTTTTTTATTTTGTATCTGCACCTTTTCTATATAATCACCTTGTTTTTGTCATCTTAATTGATATGGAGAATTGTTTAAGTTGGTTCCTTTGGTGGAAGCACCTTTACTGACTGAGGTTTATAACCTTACCGTGAACAGAGATTGTTCCAGCCTCCGGTGGTTGCACTTAGCCTGCAACTAGAAAAAGAAAAAATATTGAATTCTGTTAAATATTGACATTTGATTACATTATATATGTGTATATTATTCACCAAGTACAGTTGAACATTTTATTCATGCAGGTACTGGGAAGTTTCATTTAGGTTTTGTAGTTTTAACATTAAGTGAAAGGTAAAAAATACGATCATGGTCTACTACAGAAACTACTAATTGAAAAAATAGTTTTACTTGCATAAGCTGAACCTAGAAAGAAAAACAAATCAATAATATTTGCAGAATGTTTTACAATTAAGGTGGTAAAATGCAAATAAGATTTGTCAGCTGGTGATTCAGTTCAACTGTTAAAAATGATAATTATATTGAAGATAACTAGCTGCATGCATAACAATATTTATTTATAATGAATTTTTTTAGTGAATATTTAACCGCAGCTCTAAACTGATAAAATGGTAATTACATGGAGGTATATCAAGAATAATTCATATCATTTGACTTTGGTCACTTGAGCCTTTCAATTGGTGATGTTGTTTACTTTGTGTCTATGCTGGGGCAAATTAAAGACCCAATCCATGGGTAAATATGAAACATGGCATGAAGTAATATTAGACTCCAATTATTACATCACTCAACATCTGGCAGGGGGTTATAATTATATGGAATCTTAAAAAAAAAATTGTATGTTAGAAGTATTACAATGATCTTGTAGAGCTGCAATGCAATATATTGAACCTACACCTTTTTGTAATCCTCAGAGAAGTCAATATCACTTTTATTCCTCCCAGTAACCTGTTTATTTAATCATATATATATGCTTTTATTGACACAGTAATATCATACATGATACATTTGTCAAAAATAACAGATAAAAATGTGTACTAAGTCTACTTCTACTCAATATTTCTATGTTCAATATATATATACATGGTGTAAAAGTTAAAGGTATACATTATCAATGGATTATCTATACATCCATGGTCCCAGTTGCTGAACAATAGCACGGTAATATGAGCATTAAGTTTTGTATATAGACATATATCACATGTATACAGTAACCCTAAATACATATATTACTGCAGTTAATACTGTTCACTATCACAATGTTAATTTAAGTACAACATTTGAATTAGGAGTATATATAACAAGGCATCGTGCAGTTATGTACATGAGTGTAAAAGCACATGGATCACAATATATAAAAATGATTGTAGTGCAGAAACGGCTAGTT
The DNA here is from genome assembly GCA_932294295.1 of Alitta virens. Taxonomy (NCBI): domain Eukaryota; kingdom Metazoa; phylum Annelida; class Polychaeta; order Phyllodocida; family Nereididae; genus Alitta; species Alitta virens. The sequence continues at coordinate 8,083,264 of OW028585.1, read as the reverse complement.
TGGGGGGTGATGGTTAATGCTCGACGATGGATGATGACCCAACCATTCATTAGGCATCAATACTTACAAGAAATTTTCCAAGGGATTTTAACAACTCAGGCTCTTTTGATTTCATGATGGTCTTAAATTTGTCTTCTTTGTTAAATTGCTCAAAATTACATATATATATTACATACATATGAATGCGCGTAGCGATATAAAAGTAGGTTACCAATTAATTGTATTTCACTTTCTGTTGTCTGCTCGCAGTCGCTCGCACGTTATTAGGCAGTCTACTCGTAGACAGTGGCTAACCGTAAGAGCTAGTAAAGCAATGAACATAAAATTACATATCACTGGAAACAAAATAAAATTCAATGCTGAATCATATAAATGTGATGGCCGGGCAGCGCAACTCTAAAATATTTATGAATTTGATGAATAAAGTGAATTTAATTTGTATCATTATTACCAGTTTAGTATCATCACTACAGACTTACATTTCCTGTATTGTCATTAATACAGTTTGTGAATGAAGAAAAAACAATTTTTCCAAATTTTGTAACACACCTACCAAAAGGCACCACTAGGCCATGTACAGAGTATCACTGTACACAATTTTGTTTCGGTTATGAGTGCAGTATTGTCAGTTCTACTCCGGAAAAGAAAGTGGTATGCCTGACCGCCCACCTGCCAATTATAACTATAACCTCTTTGAACTTTGTTTGCTGAGGGTTAAATAATTGCTGTTCATCAGTAAACTACTTCTAGATTGCTTTTCAAAGAGCATGTTATATACCAATTTATAGAATAACAGAGTGGCTTTTTACAAAAATGATGGATGGCATAACAACAATATAATTATGTCACATATATCATGTGCGATAATATTCATCATGTAAACAAATTCAATCGCTATCTGAGCAATCTAACACAAATTTACCTTATGCAAACATGGCAACAGACAATTGATTTTTTATTAATTTTTTTTTTCGGAATATGCCATATATTAAATAGGTTTGCCTGAAACAAACATTTGTAGATATTCAGCTAGAGGTAGGTACACGGTAATGAGTTTCCGTAGTTGTCTTGCAATTTAACCATATTTTACAGTACTATACTGTAAAACTACTCTACAGCATGCTACCGTAGCATTTTACTGTAAGTTACATTAAATTCAAGTGCAGTATGATACCATAAAGTTTACGGTAGATGGCCCAACATTAGGTTATTTTAAGGGCTCATCCGTAGGGCCAACATAAAAGTACAACAGTAATTTACGGTAAGGTGCCGTTTGTATTATTTTACTGTAGTGATCATTACAACTTAACAGATGTTCGTGCTGCAGATTTTACGGTTACCTCTGTTTGTTCTATATTACGGTAAACCAAATTTTAAGCAAAATACCGTGCAAAAATTCACCAGCTAAATACCACAAGATCTACAGAAATTTGTTTGCAGTGTATGGTCATTTTTTTCTTTGTTTATGACCATTTTAAAGTTTCCTATCATTCAAATTTTTTTGTTTGCGTTTTTTGTCATTAACATTTGTCATAGTCACAGATACTTTTGAAATTACAATTGATGAAACATTCAGGAAACACACAGAAAGTCTAAATTATTGCAGAGGTGTCACTGTGAGGTGGATAGTTTGAGTTTTTCAGAAACATGTGGACATAAGCTTTGAATCTAACTAGTGCAACTTATATCTGATGTATTTTTAATTATTTATGTTCAGATCAGAGTGGTTTTATAATGTTGATTTTATGCTTTTAATTTAACTGTGATATTACACCAATGTAATGTTTTTCAGCATTGTGCGTGAATAAAATATTTATATTATATTGCAATGATTTATCCCCTGACTAGGTAACGGTTGGTTTTGGTAACGTACTTGGTTTTGTTTATTTTCAGATATCAGGGAGAGGATGTGCATCTGCCAAGGGTTATCCTTTGTCTTGCTGCTGTTTGCTGCTCAGATAGGTAAGTACAACCATGAATATTAGCCAGCAATGTTAATAATTGAAGCAAGGAACAAGTATAGACCCCTGAGGTACACCACCAATTTTAATAATTGAAGTAATAAAATGAAGGTAGCCACAAGATGCAGCACTCATTGGAACACATCCAGGAGATGACCTCTGATAGGTTAGAAAACCATTGCAGAGTTTTGAAGAGACAACAGCGGACTGTAGAAATTCTAACTTTTCATGCAAGTAAGTCAGTGATCATTCTGAGCTGGCGAGCGTTACCAATTCTTCTGGAGTGTTCATTGTGCAGCCTTGTCATTTATTTGTATTTATGCATAGTTTGATGATTGAAATTTTAGGCTGATGTTTGTAATACAAAACACTAAACAATTGATCAACGACAAAATATACAAGTTACTGGGATGAAAATGGGTCGATTTTTTTTTATTGAATCAAGCCACTCTTTCCAAAGGCTTAATGACATGTTGCTTTAGGGAAGCGTACAGTTACTATTGTAAATGTAATGTAGAAGAAAATGTAATCAAAGGAAATTGGTGTAAATGTAGAAGATTAGTAATTTTGATTGTAGGCCTAATTAATTTGCATGAGTAACAATTTGGTATATCACATTCCTCAATATAAGCCTCAACTATCTTCCTTTTGACATACTGTAACCATGGAAGCTATGTGTGTTTATTTTTCTTTTAAAATATTAGGCATAATATTTAATGTTTTAGGACATATATAGGATAAACAGTGTCTGACAAATTCATGTCCCATAGCGGTTAGCTTTAAATTGTTGACATGCCTGGTTACATATCTGTTCATTTTATTATCTGCAGTTTTTTTCAATTCATATGTGAAGCAGTGAGGTAACAATGATTGTTCAAATATAAAGCAAAATTTCTAGTCCTGCAGTGCAGCTAGATCTTTAATTTTTAACACATTTAATCTTCGAAAAGGATCAGTGATATGGGCACTGCAGTGTCTCTTTGAGATATTAACTTCTCAGATTTCCAGCCCCTCCAAATCAATTATCCATAATTCAGATGGGGAATGTATTAAGGCATTGTATATATTAAGAAGTGCGTTCAAAGGAAGTTGTTGTTTAATCTTTGTCATGAGTCCTAGGGTTCTAGATATTTTCTTTGATATAGATTCAATGTGATCAGTCCATTTCAAATGTTTATCTATAATTATATCAGAAAAATTAACTCTATCTACAAATTCTATCTTCATGCCATTTAGGAATAAGTCTGGATGCTGTATTTTCTTTTGTGGTGCGTGGAATAGCATTGTTTTGGTTTTTTCTACATTTAAAGTGAGTTTGTTTCATTTTAGCTGTCAGATATTGATTGTAATTAGTTACTCCATATTTTGGGATTGTATATGAAGTCTGAATTTATATTTGTGAATAGTGTAGTGTCATCTGCATGCCGTAATGGTCCAGCTTTTTTAGTCACAATAAATATGGCCTTTTTGTTTTTATCCAAATCTAAAGTAATTTTATTGCAAGGTACAAAATTTGTATTGGCTGGTATAAACTAATTTTGAAGTAGTAAAGTTTTGATAGATTGGTCATGAATTATTCTTTCAAACACCTTTGACACACTAGGCAATATAGGAATTGGGACAGTAATTTCCCAAGCAATGAATGTCATTCTTTTTATGAATGGGTATTACCTTTGCTATCTTCAGTATATCTGTAAAGATACCCTGTTCAAATATCACATTCATTAAGTTTGATAATATACCAGACATTTAATTTTTGATGTATTTAAGTATTGTATTGCTTATGTTGTCTGCACATTTGCTGACATTCCATTTTAAGCTTTCTATTGTTTTAATAACAGGTTATCTTGACAATTCATTGCAGCTCTGAAAGATCATTGCCACACTATTTCAATGTAAAACTATTTTTTATAACCCGCGATAGCAGGATTTCAATAATTATGACCCCCTGACAGAAGTAGAATGATGTAAAAATGTGATGCCAGAGGTAGAGTGATGTAATCATGTGATAGTAATGCTTTGAGCTCATGATTCACTCCATGTATATCTACCAATGGATTTGGTATTTAATTAACTTGTTCCAGCTCATAGACCAAATTATTGCAGTCATTTGCAAGCCCGCTGATAGACATGCTTGAGACAGAACACACTGCATTAAGCTATTCTAGCCGAGTGCGACACAAAAATTGTCGCACCTCGCGGATACATTTTATTGCATGTCCACGGCAATTTGTACACTTCATTTCCCAGAAATATGCTTTAAAGGGTCTTGTGACTTAAATATACAACTCAGATAACCTAGTAAATAAAAAAATAAAACCGGAATCCATTGAGTATAAGTATTTTAGTGGATTTTGCTGAGTCCTAAGACTACATATATGCTCCAGAAAGGGGTGATACACTATTTGTTTTTGTTAAGAATATGAATCTATGTTTCTTTGGACAGTCGTGGGTAAAACACAAGTTTTGCTGGTACATAATGTCACTTTACTGTATAATAATAGAGCAGGCTTCCCATTCGCACAGTTTGCAAGAAAGTTCCAATGCAGTGTTATCTGACTCACGACTCCCATCGTGAGGCAGCTTGTCAGACAATCCAGCATAGACACAAAGCTTACGCAGCATAACCAATTCGAATCCTTAATTGACCATAGTCTTCTGAGATAAATTTTTGTAAAAGTATACGCTCTGAATTATTCATGACAAAACCTCAAGTAATTACCATATACATTTTTGTAAAATCAAACTATCTGAATTAATCTCGATATTATGCCATTTAATTACCGTTTTATCAGTTTCAGCAAACCATTTTGTATTTGATTTCTACTAAAAATATTCATTAGAAATATTATTATACACGCAACATGCTATCTCAAATGTAATTACCATTTTTAACTGAAGTGAACCACCTGCTGTCATATCCTATTTGCATTTCAACACCATAATTGTAAAACATTCTGTATATATTATTGGCTTGTTTTTCTTTCTAGGTGCGGCTAATGCAGGTAAAAAAAATTTTTCATTTAGTAGATTAGTAGTTTCTGCAGTAGACCATAATCCTATTTTTGACTTTCCACTTAATGTTAAAACTACAATACCTTAATGAAATTTCTCAGTACCTGCATGAAAAAAACGTTCAACTGTACTTGGTGAATAATATGCATATATTATATAATATCGTCAAATGTCAATATTCCTGTTAATGACAATAGAATTATACATTTCAATTTAACCAATGCAATATGGTGGTAACTTTGGCTACCCATACCATTTGCAAATATGCTGTCAATTTCTTTCATCAAAAACATTATTGCATCAGCACCTGGCATTATAAATGTCCATAGAACAGCATAAATGCAGTAATGGTCATACTTTTTCAATTGTCAGTGCCTCCTGCAAAAAGCTATTAATTTTTTATAGTGCCGTAATTGAATTAATCCTTTTTTTATTTGTCACAGATTTATCGAATTACGCTGACGATCCCGAGGTTCAAAGTAAGTAAAGAGAGCACTGAATGCACCAACTCTTTACCATTTTCACTAGAACTGACTGCCTTAGGTGATAGTTTGCAATGATGGGTTCATAATATTTAGTTATATTTCTTGGCATTCATCATTATTATAAGACAATCTTTGGCGAGGTGATCAATGACGGAAAGTACAGACGCTCAAGTCTTTCTAGCAGTAATGATGATGCCCTTTTGATAGTTAGGTAGGCAAATCTTATTGCAAATGAAAATAAACGAATACATTTTTAGCATAAATTATTACAAATACACTTGCTTTACCACTGGCATAGTGCTGATGCTGCCGGCATGTCAAGGTGAGAAATAACACATTTGGAGCAATGAAAGAGTTAATTCTTTTCAAGAGTCTTGCAGACAATCTAGGTGACGAGTGTCTTCTATGCCCTGGAACTCATTGTGAACAACTCACATAATAGTTTTTGCCGTTATTAAGATGTTTCAGAGCAAGACTTAACATGATATATTTTTTTTCAATCTCAAACTAGGACAGGCCATGGAAGGTGATGATGCCATGCTTCACGGTAAGTAATTTGTTTTCCCCCATGGTCAGAAAAAAACAATTAAAGTTTGTATTCTACAGATTTTATTTTTGTTCCTGAAATAACACATTCAGAAAATGTAATAGTTAAGATAATGAAAATTATTTACCCGCTGCTACGACACAGATATTATTTATGCTTGCAATTTGCCATACAGAGCATTAGGAGAATGGCAAATTGCAGGAAAAAAAATGGTTGTGTTGGAGGTTTTAATTGAAAATATATTAGATACTGACTTTTACAGTCTATATAACATGACGGTTGATTGTCTGTATGTAGGTATCCCTAGATTGATAGGAACTGAAGCAATGGTCAAAATATTCAAATTTGTGGATGCCAATGGATTTAAGAACTTCTTAATGCAAAAAAAATAGCTTACCTATAATAAAGCATTTAAGAGCAAAGACATCTACAAAATCTTTTTTCTTTTGTTTCATTTGAGGCATGGGATATGGAGATCCATATGTTCCTGGTGAGTAATGAGGGCACAAATGGCTGCCAAAAATTCTTTGATTAAATACAATGTACGAATGGGTTAGACTTAACCTCAGTCAGTGTGCACCATAATAACCATGCCTCTCAACATATTATTTACCTGCTGCTATGATGCAGATATTCTTTATGCCTTGCTATTTGCCATACAGATCATTAAGAGAAGTGCAAATTGCAGGAAAAAATATTGTTGTGGTTTAGGTTTTAATTGAAAAGATATTAGACATTGACCTTTTACAGTCTATAACATGGCTGTTGATTGTCCATATGCTGCAATTTTGCATTAAAATTGGATGACTTAGCACTGATATCCATCCTTTTGGATAAGAATCTAATCCATGTAAAATGTCTGATGTTTCTCTGTAAAATATGGTGTTACTTTGTGTACCAAGTTTGGAACAAAATGTTTGACTGACCAAGTGGTGATGCAATAGGCCTATTTAAATCTTGGCAGTGTCTTGATGAAGCAATGGTCAAAGTATTCGAATATTTGGATGCCAGTGGATTGAAGAACTTGTTATTGCAAAAAAATCACTTACCTATAATAAAGCATTTTACAGCAAGACATTTACAAAATCTTTTTTCTTTTGTTTCATTTAAGGCATGGGGTATGAAGATCCATATGTTCCTGGTGAGTAATGAGGGCACAAATGGCTGCCATAAAATTCTTTGATTGAATACAATGTACGAATGGCTTAGACTAAACCTCAGTCAGTGTGCACCATAATATCCATGCCTCTCAACATACTCCGTCTAGGATGTGTTAATTTTGAAGATGCTAGTTCATGGGCACATGAACACATTAGGACACAACTGCCCTCCCCGGTTTTGCATTTTAGGATGCTAGTAGGAATTCTATGTCAATGAATAACCATGCTACTTACATATAGTGCTATGTTACATGTGTACATATAATGTTTGGATATTTAGGATGCCAGTTAGTTAAAAAAGTATGGGAATGCTCAACCAAGTTAAACCCTTTTAGAGCAAAGCTTGATAAAATGTTTTGTTTCCATTTGTCACTAAGGTTCCCCAGTGGAGCCTGCAGATCCTCATGTTCAAGGTGAGTACTGAACACATGAGACAAGCAGCAGCATTAACTGAGGTATTGGTCATACGGTTTTGCATTTTAGGATGCCAGTAGGAATTCTATGTCAATGAATAACCATGCTAACTACATATAGTGCTATATATTACATGTGTACATATAATGTTTGGATATTTAGGATGCCAGTTGGTTAAAAAAGTATGGGAATGCTCAACCAAGTTAAACCCTTTTAGAGCAAAGCTTGATAAAATGTTTTGTTTCCATTTGTCACTAAGGTTCCCCAGTGGAGCCTGCAGATCCTCATGTTCAAGGTGAGTACTGAACACATGAGTCAAGCAGCAGCATTAACTGAGGTATTGGTCATACGGTTTTGCATTTTAGGATGCCAGTAGGAATTCTATGTCAATGAATAACCATGCTACTTACATATAGTGCTATATTACATGTGTACATATAATGTTTGGATATTTAGGATGCCAGTTAGTTAAAAAAGTATTGGAATGCTCAACCAAGTTAAACCCTTTTAGAGCAAAGCTTGATAAAATGTTTTGTTTCCATTTGTCACTAAGGTTCCCCAGTGGAGCCTGCAGATCCTCATGTTCAAGGTGAGTACTGAACACATGAGACAAGCAGCAGCATTAACTGAGGTATTGGTCATACGGTTTTGCATTTTAGGATGCCAGTAGGAATTCTATGTCAATGAATAACCATGCTAACTACATATAGTGCTATATATTACATGTGTACATATAATGTTTGGATATTTAGGATGCCAGTTGGTTAAAAAAGTATGGGAATGCTCAACCAAGTTAAACCCTTTTAGAGCAAAGCTTGATAAAATGTTTTGTTTCCATTTGTCACTAAGTTTCCCCAGTGGAGCCTGCAGATCCTCATGTTCAAGGTGAGTACTGAACACATGAGTCAAGCAGCAGCATTAACTGAGGTATTGGTCATACGGTTTTGCATTTTAGGATGCCAGTAGGAATTCTATGTCAATGAATAACCATGCTACTTACATATAGTGCTATATTACATGTGTACATATAATGTTTGGATATTTAGGATGCCAGTTAGTTTAAAAAGTATGGGAATGCTCAACCAAGTTAAACCCTTTTAGAGCAAAGCTTGATAAAATGTTTTGTTTCCATTTGTCACTAAGGTTCCCCAGTGGAGCCTGCAGATCCTCATGTTCAAGGTGAGTACTGAACACATGAGACAAGCAGCAGCATTAACTGAGGTATTGGTCATACGGTTTTGCATTTTAGGATGCCAGTAGGAATTCTATGTCAATGAATAACCATGCTAACTACATATAGTGCTATATATTACATGTGTACATATAATGTTTGGATATTTAGGATGCCAGTTGGTTAAAAAAGTATGGGAATGCTCAACCAAGTTAAACCCTTTTAGAGCAAAGCTGATAAAACATTTTGTTTTCATTTGTCACTAAGGTTCCCCAGTGGAGCCTGCCGATCCTCCTGTTCAAGGTGAGTTCTGAACACATTGGTCATACGGTTTTGCATTAGAGGATGTCAGTAGGTTAAATTCCATGTCAATGAATAACCATCCTACCTACATATAGTGCTATATTAGAGCAATTATGTTACATTTTCATTAGTAATCAAGTTCAGCCCATGGAGGCCATGCCAAATCTGCTTATGATAAATATTGAAGGCACAGCTGGCGCAGGTCACTATTATAAAAAATTGCTTGAATTGACTTAATAAAATCTTTTGTATTTTTTTAATTTTTTTCATTTGCTACCAAATTCAACCTATGATGACTACAACAGAAACATCAGCTCAAGGTAAGGCTAAACCTTAGTCAGTATCGGTGTTTTTTCATAATTAATACCTCGCTTTTACCTAAGAACTATTATAAAATCATAAAAGATCATGCACCATCTCTTAACCATTTTTACAAGAATTGACTGCCTTGGGTGATAGTTTGCAATGATGGGTTCATAAGATTTAGTTGTATTTTTTGGCATTGATCATTATTATAAGACAATCTTTGGCGAGGTGGTCAATGACGGAAAGTACAGACACTCAAGTCTTTCTAGCAGTAATGATGATGCCCTTTCGATAGTTTGGCAGGTAAATCTTAATGCAAATGAAAATGTATACGTTTTTAGCATAAAATATTATGAATACACTTGCTTTACCACTTGCTTTACCACTTGCTTTACCTTTTGCTTTACCATTTGCTTTACCACTTGCTTACAATACCACGTGCATAGTGCAGCTGCTGCTGGCATGTCAAGAGAGAGAAATAGCAAAAGTGGAGCATTAAAAGTTCTAAACAAAAGTCTTGCAGACAATCTAACCCGAAAATATGAAACTGACAACTGTAAAACCTGTTTATAAAGAAAAAAGAAGATTGTACATTTCACTATAGAAAAAAAGAAAGTACAATTTCTGGTAAAGTTTTTTTAGTGCAACGTGAATGGACTCACCCTATATTAGCCCAATTTCCCAGACATTGGCTTCGTTCATTTTGATCATACAGGTGAAATTTCCAGTGGCATCAGCCCACAATATTTTTGTATCAGAATCTCAATCCATAACATATCCTATAACTAGCAGAACTCACAGAGATGTAGATACTTACTAAGATTAGTTTTACAAATAATCTTCTGAGCCTTGTGAAGATTGCCAGTGACATCACTGATGTTTGTGTACATTTAAGCTGTTGCCAGATCGTTGAAAATGGCCTAAATAACCTAACTATGGCACATTTGTCTCTCTTGAATAAAATGAATCAACTTTGAATTGAGGACCATATGTCAAAAGTGCCTGGTTTTATTGTACCAAGGTATTTATTAAATCTTAACAGTTCCCCTCAATGGACTTATCCATGTTAGTTTGATATCCCGGCAATTGATTGGCAGTGCTTTTTTTCGACTCATTTTATTTGTTTGATGCTTGTATACCTATATCTGTATATATATATATATATATATATATATACATAGACTGTTCCTATTGCAGATCACCTCAATCATGCATCTTCCATTGTTCTAAGACATGGCAAGCTATAGACCAAGGTCTAAGACAATCCTAGACAGTCCTTACCTGGACCTTGAGTTGTATATACAAGCTTTATGTAGACCAAGAAAGATACAGAAGTAAAATAACGTAGCCATAGTATCGGATCATTTACTGGTGACAATTACAACAAATATCTAAATTTGATTCTACATGTGTTGGCAAAATATATATATGCCTATGTACACTTAAAGCCATGGTCCTCAGAAACCCACATTATACCTTTGCAGGTTTTAAGTGGACCAAAGAAAATATATATAAGCAACGGATGTAAATCTGTCGGAATAGAAACACATTTCGATAATTGTAGGCCTCTGAGGTTCATAAAATGGCGGAAGAAGGGTGTTGTATATGTCCACTTAAGTTTGTGGTCCACTTAAACCCGATGTAGGACTATATATATATTATATATATATATATATATATATATTTTTTTTTTACCTATTTAGTAATGTAACTATTTTGATATAGTAACCACAATTTATATAGTAATGCCTTGTTTGTTTCCTTTTTTTTCTTACTTTCCTTGTTAAGTGGCCTCCACAACATATATATGAACTGTTGGTCTTGTGAATAAATTTAATTTCTCTCTCTCCCTTCCCAAATGACAGGAATACCTGCAAGCATCCCAGTCGATCAGTGCATTGTCAGAGTAAATTATCAGGATAATGAACCCAAGAGAGCAGTCGCTCCAGCAGAAGCAGGGATTGAAGGAGTCAATGTGAGCGGTTACCGACAACTTATAAGCGTGCCTTTCCCTTATACAGGTATGTATGTAATTAATTAATTCAGTTGGACTTTCTTCAGTTTGTACTGATTCAGACATGCTATTATGTGTAAAGACGCTGGCAGAATCCTACTGGCATTTTGGCCATTTACCCAAAATACAAAAGTTACAATAAAATACATGTAAATGACATCAAAAAAATTAAAAAAAGTTTTGATAAATAAAACCCATAAAAATAAAATGTGATAACAAAATGTATGAATAAGAACAAAATAGGATTATGAAATATTAATTAATTGCAAACATTAAAGATTAAATATTAAATGTATATACAGAAAGAATAAAGAAAAACAAATACTAATAATAGTAAAAAAATGAACAAAGTAAATACATAATAAAGAAAGAAATTTGTATTTAAAAAAAGTAAGACTGTTAAATGGAATAAATAAAATAAAAACAGATTTATATAATAAAAGATATAATTAGCATATAAAGAAGGTTTGAAAAAAATGATAGTAATTATGGCGGTTGAATTGACTATACCACTTAAAATTTTTATATTTGCAATCATTTACTCTTTTGGCTTCATCGGCAGGTTATCCACACCACTCTCTAACATTTGTATGCGAGTACAAATTGCATTTGATCCTACTTTCTATCGAAATTTGCAAATTTCTGTGTCCCTGATATTATAATTTCCTAGTAGGGAAGTTAACTTGCTATTTTTTTCTTTCTATTATTCTTAACAATTTATAAGAAATTTATTTAGATTATCATTACCCAAAAGGTTAAACAGATAGATACTTATTATTATTATGAAATATAAAGATGTGGTGATTGCTTCTGTATGCCAACAAAATTAATTTTACCGCCTTCACCACAAATCAAGGCTCATGTCTCAATGGCTAACTGACCTGCCAGAAAAAGAAAAAAACTTACCTAATGTCTTATGTCTCAGTGCTGCTAAGTCTGAAGAGCTTATATGACCAGCTATTTTTTAATCAAATTTGTAATTGCAGGTGGAACCGCATTTGGTCTGAAGTTCTACTTCAATTTTGGTGCCAATCCAGTTGAAACAGTCACTATAATGGCGCTTGTGAGAATTCTAGAAATTGAACGAAGACCTGATGGTGGTTTTAATGTGATTTTCAACCTGAGGACCCCTGAAGGAAAGATATTTGCTTTGAAATACAGGTGTTGTATTTTGGTATTGGTATGATTTCGCGAAAAGAGCAGTTTAAATGTGACCTTGGGCTAAGAAATAATAGCACATCCCCATTTGCACAAAAAACAGATAGCATCACCATTTCTTAAGCTGTGGTGACATATATATATTATTAGGATGTTTACTATTTCATGAGTACATAGAATGATTTGATTGCTAAAAATACTGCTGATGCAAAACCTAAAGCAAATAAGTGAATGATCTTCTTTACTCAAAATTAATTTAACTATAATAAAAATAAAAGTTTGGAGCACTACTTTAAAAGAAAAGTTCATATCTATATTTTATGTTTAATATCCTCTTTTTAATAGATGCAATTTTGTCAAAAAGGGTAGATTTTTTATGAATGAAAATATTGTCACAGATACAGCCATGGCTGAGTGATTTAGTGCTTTTGATCCTCTTAGGCTAACTTTGCTGCATAATGTTCGCGGTTTCCACAAATAGGTATACACAGATTGGACAGTTCCTCATTTGCCATCCGAGGAGTCATTGTGATTGTTAGTTATTGTGATGTTACGTGTCTGAGAGCTATAAATAATGAATGTTTCCCATGTAAAACATTTCAAAGCATATTGTTTCCATAAAAAACAAGTGACTCTGAAGGATTGTGATTTTGTGAAAAACCTAAAACTAAACAGGCTGACATTTGTTCAATTGTACTGTTCTCTCTGAGTATTATTAACCTGTGGCTGGTTCAAATATTTGGTCCTGGCACTTTTCATGAGCTACATCACATCTATATGTCATGCATAGAGTCTATGCTGGGGCTGAAGTAAAATATTTTACCCACAAGTTAAATATGTAGCAGGTGGGGACTCCAAGCTCATAAATTTGATTTATCATCTATGCATTTATTTGACACAAAAACTATTGGATATTACAAATAAAATTTGCAGAAATATTAGGTGGTTGTGGCTCGTCAATTTAACGTGCCATAAGTCTCAGTAGAATATTTGGCTTTCGTAATTCTCACACTTGGCATGCACATTGGGTGAAGAGGTCAGGGGGATCAAGGGATATTAATTAATTTCTTGTGATGTTAGCCCTTATTAAACTACAGAGAGGAATTACCATAATATTGAAAGGGTAGAAAGCATTTCGATTAATTAATTTTTTTTTGTATTTGCTCTCTGCCTATGTGGTACTCCATAATTATATCTCTTGCTTACGGCAGTTTATTCACAACATTTAATGACATCAAATGTTTTCCAAACATTTTCCTCAGAGTAAGTGAAGCTGATACCGAAGAAGAAAATTTGTTACTGATTGGAATGAAGTTAAAAATCCTTCAAAGGAAGAAACGCATGGCGAATACCGACAAGAATGGGTGGACCATGATTAGTCTAGGGTACTTCCATAATGGCACTGAACCAATTTTTTCATTCTATATAAATGGAAAAGAAATGGAACTTGGGAAGGGTAACTTGAGTTCCCCCCATTTTGATACCAGTATTGATAAGCCTAATTTGGCTGAGGCTCGCCCCATCATGAAACCAGGTAAGTAATGAAACTTTATCTTAGATGTCATGTCACATTGATTATTAATAAATATTTTCATCCCAGATAGCATGTCAATTGCTCAGTAATGAAAATGTTCAATTTCCCAGATATCATGTCACATTGGTTAATAATCATCTCATATTGGCATGACATCAGACAGATGTCACACATCAGAGTTGTTTCATGAATGTCGGGCTGACATTAGTAGAGGAGCAGGAGGCTCATTTTTAGAGTAAACCCTGTCAGGCAGTGGAACAGTAAGAGTCACATTGACACACCAAAATGATCCCGAGAATGTCTTGAACTGGCCATAATAATTACCGAGATTTGGTGTGAAACCAAAAGCAACTGTTTCCATAGCAACCATTTAATGAAAAATAACTATTGATTTTTTTATGTTCTTGGCACTGTTATATAACTGACTAATTGCAGGCCCAGTTCAACTATACAGTATAGTAACGTTCAGGGTGGAGGTCTTGATGGCCAAGTTATTGGGATCTGGCTGCATCACTTGCCATGGCAACACAAAATCATAACAAAACTAAATGATTTTCATATATTTACATTTTCTTTTCTTTATAGCAAGTAGAGTTAAGTAGTTAACAGTTAACACCACAATGACGTTACATTCTAAAAGCCCATATTTGGGGGGGGGGGGGGGGGGGGTTATCCCATGGTACCTTATATATACACTCAAATATTTAATTTTTCTTGAAAACTGTTTCCAAGGCAACAAGTGTTGTAAACATTAGCAAAAACACATTGTTTTGTAATATTCCTTTTGTTGGTTATTATTAAAATGAAGTAAGATCAAGTATTATCCAGTTCAAATCCTTTATTCCTCTCCACAAAGTTACAGGGTCCTTCCACCTCAAGACTCAGGATCAAACTCCCTGCCCAGGGGGCAAGCCAAGCTTGATCTTTGACCTATCAGCCAATCAGAGGTCACAGCCTCTCAAATTCCTGCCACCTCAACACTTCCCATGAAATGCCATTCCTAATAAGGAATCGGTTAGAGGGTGCAGGGATCCAAGGAGATATTCTTAGCTACCTTGATTAGGCTGATATAAGATTTGCTTTCGCATTAATAACAGACATATATTAATATAATAGTTAAAGTAAAATATGGATAATATACAATAATAATTTAGATTAAATAAAAATAACATTGCAGTTTGCCCACAGTTTATTGCTTTATCTGGTCAGTCAGGTTGTATATAACAGAAGTTAAGGGGTCAAGGGGTCAACTCTTCTTAATTTTAGGGCAAATTTGAAAAAGCATACAATGCTTTTAGTTCCAAACCAGTTAGTAATAAAAACCATTAGAAAACCATACAAATGACCCAATTATATGTCTTTTTGATATTTCTGACTGAAAATAATCATAAATCAAGCTCATACGGAGAATGGTTCCCTCTTGAATAATAGTGGTTATACAGAAACTTGAAAATTCATAATATGATTTGAATTTTGTAGCCAAGGCAAGAACATTCACATTAACAAGCAATATACAAATATTTTGCAATATTATGTCTTGCATGTGTGTTCTTGAGGTAGATATAAAACTGTATTTCAAAAGTACAAATATTACCAGTTGGTTGCTATGATAACCAAAATGTGTGCATCATTCGTGATGGAATAAAAGATGTCAATCACATAACATGCCCAAATTGTTTCATGTTAGTCCTGAAATTTTACATATAATGTGAATTAAACATGTCAAATGAAAATTATTAACCCTGCCTAAGTTTTTACTATCAAGTTATGGTGATTAAGTCATTTGCATATGACCAAATAAGGATTTGTCAGAGGCTGAGTCCTAAATTTTGAGTTAGAAGTCATGACAAAATGTGCTGGCATTAGGCAATGTTATGTTTTTTTTTTTAAATTGTCTTGCCTAATAATGGACCTGAATAAAACATTTCAAATGAGTAACATTATTTTACTGTTGGTTACCATGGCTACTGAAATTCTCGTGTATATTCAGAAAAAATCGAATGCCTTCCATCACATAAGAAATGCAAGCTTTGTGTTTGTTATCCCTGTAAATGTTTTTAAGGGTAATGAAATTACCTCTGCATAGAGGTTGTGTTTTATGTTAATAAGTGAATATTACAATGCAAAATACTATCGTGCTCCATAATTAGTTGCCCCATTTGGTTTTGTTTATATATTTATCTATGCGTTTATTTACTTGTTCATAGCATGATATCTCGAAGCGTTATGGTAGGATTAACACAAGAGCTGATAAAATTTTGAAGGTGATCTAGATCATAAAGTGGATCCTGGATCTGGAATACTGTTCCAGTTTTTAATGCATGTATCTCAATACAAATTATATATATTTTTGTATCTTTTAGCTAATTTTTCTCACCAAAAATAAGAACAATTTTGATAATGAATAAAATAGCGGTCGTGCAATATGGGCATATATTCGGCGTGATATTCCACACAACTCTCAGTGAATCAGAAACTGGATTCTGCTGTACATATATGAGATATCCTAGCTTAATTTTGGTTTTACAAATTGTATGATGTTATACACCACACATTAAAACGGTTACTGCAAAACCATTCAAAATTTCCCATCCTCGACTCTTACCGACCAATACCAACTGATGGGTATTCCATTTGATTGCAGGAGCCCTCGACCTGAAGAACGGAATGTTTTCATGCCTGGAATATCACGGTGAAAAAATGGAGAAAGACTTCTTTACCAATCCTAATCTGCCTGCATGTCGTAAGTTTGATTAAATATTTAGTGATTTAAACTTATTTTCAATATCTATACATTCGTCCCAGCATCACGTCTTTAGCACCTTTCACCGGACCTAATAGATTTTGATGAATTGCTTGATTTGCTGGCATTTGAGGTGCGCCAACTCACCTTATGCGTTGTCCTCTGACTTTCACGGATGCTGATACAAAATAACCGATGATAATAATGGAACATTAGTCAACAGCTCAGTGTCTTGAGCAAGACATGTTCAATACAGAAACTCACAGAATTGTATTCAAATTTGAACCATAGTAAAATAGATTAGCTTCAGGTGACACTAGGTTCTGTAGTATGTAAATTTCAATAGCTCTCTGAGGCTGTGATTTCAATGCATTTGCCAATCCAGTTAACAAGTTTATATATATACTTACCAAATAGTCCAAAGTGTTGGAATGATTTTTTGTGTGACTGTATAGTTTAGCATCAGGCAGCACCGAATATTATGAGCATTTTTCAAATTGTTGCAGTGTCTGGTAAATTCAAAGATGGAAATATTTTTGACTCACTGTATATGCTGTATATGACTTTTTTTTTCTTTCAGAAAAGTACTATGAAGGTATGGCCTTAGAACTTCATGCATAGGACTCTATTAACTTTCTTAAATTCTTGTGGTGGGACTTGATGTAATTTATATATTTATTTGGTTCAGTTAAACTTATTTACATATAATTTCAATAATCTTAACCTTCCTCGTCTCCATTTATGTAATTATTCCCATTTTATTATTATCATATTTTCCATCTGAATCTTAATGAACATTTTCTGGAATTATAGTCAGCTAAGGATGCATTACATTTTACATGTTTTTCTTCATTTCAAATTAGAATTGTTCGATCATATGTTTGAAAGACCAATTAAAATGATATTGCTAGGATCGATCCAGAAACTTTACTATTCCCTTGCTTTAAGTATTTATTTATTCATATATTTATTTACATACATATTTATTTATCATCTGAAGACATTGGAGGCTCCGACCTTATCTTTTAATTGCCTTTTTTTGTTGTCCACATGTAAATATTTTCTCTTTATTGTAAGTATTTTTTTTCTGTCTGTCTGTCTCTCTAGCTGTCTGCCTATCTGTCTGATCTGATCTTAATAATTGTTATAGTATCATGTGGTATCCTCGTTTAGGGATTCTTGTTGACTTTCTAGTTCTTTTCAGTATTTTATTTTTTATGAATTACTAGAACTTGCAGTATACCAAAATGTATTTGTTTGCATTAGTAATTTTTGATAAGTGTACTTTTTAAATATTTTTTTTCCCTTTGGTTCGGTTAAGCGTATTTGCAAATATTCTGAAATAACCTTGAGCTTTCTTATTGACAAAATTCTTCTGGTTTCCTTTTTACTTGCCTACTGCTAAATTAAATCTCATAGTTTGAAATTGATACTGAGACAGGGAGACCCAATTTATAATTCTCAAAACTAGTCACAGTTATATTCTCATTTCTCAATTTCTAATTTGTGTCATTAACGTATGAATTGTATTTATGACAAATCACATTTTTCTTTTAAGATGTATCAGAAGCAGATATCGCAAATTGCATGGATCCTGACAATGGTGCTGAAAAACAAATGATACATCGTTTTAAATAAAGAGAAGTTGAATGTCATCATAAATAAATGATGGATGATTGACAATGTTGTGCATGTTCAATTTGTTAATAACAATTTTAAGTGCTATAGTCACATCAACACTTATTCATACACTTTCATAATTGTATGCAAATTCCAACTGTAATGGAAAGGATTTAGCTTAAGGTAACACTAGATTCTATAGCATTATTATCATGTAAATTTCCAAAGTTCTCTGAGGCTGCAATTTCAAGGTATTTGCCAATGTAGTTTGCAAGTTATGGAAGGTAATACATGGATGAAAAGCTGTTCACTGGACATATTCGATAAT
This sequence comes from Alitta virens, assembly GCA_932294295.1. Taxonomy (NCBI): domain Eukaryota; kingdom Metazoa; phylum Annelida; class Polychaeta; order Phyllodocida; family Nereididae; genus Alitta; species Alitta virens. The sequence continues at coordinate 8,064,505 of OW028585.1, read as the reverse complement.
TATTTCTCCCTTTTAAAATTCACAAATAGTCTATGACATTAGCAGGAATATATATTTGTGCATTTTTAAAACCATAGTTAGGAAATGATTAGTTCAACCCTTATGGCTCCTTATTTGCAGCATAATAAAGTCATTACGACCTTGTAATTTATTAAGCAAAAAGTTATTTCGGAAAAAATTAATTTCTTTATAGCACTTCCACTTAATTGCCCTATATTCTACCAGTGTGCTGATCAACATATCGGGAAGCCAGATAGTGGATCATGAATTCAGTATTCATTCTCCCAATTCTGCGTTTTAACTTCTTGTGCTGGTTTGACTGCCTTATTGTCCAAAAAGAAGATGTTTACCAACAGGTTGTCAAGAAGGCCAAGAGGATAATCAGCGAGAGTACCCGAAACCTTTTCTTGGAATACAGCTATATTTACCATCAAGAAAAATATGGGGTCGGTGACCGAGAAGACTGACCGAACTCTAAATTAATGCGTGCCATCCAGCATACAGCTGCTAAATGCTAGCAACACATATAATAATTTATTTCATATTCAATTAACGTGCATATTCAATAATATTGATGCCTTTAATTGCTCAACGAATTTACCTCCAAATGGGATAATAAAGTACAGTAAAAACCATGATAAAATATAGTAATTTAAGTAAGATTACCATCTTTTGCATACTTTTCCCTACTTTACCATCTTCTCTACAGAATTCTTGACAACTTTTGACTACTTTACCCGTACACCAGACTAACCTGCCCTCTATAGGGAAAATGCTGCAGCATAATTGCAATTAGCCACTGATCATGTATTGTCTGTCATGTCCAAAACTGCTAGCAATTTGGAATGTTTTAGGAAATGCATATCTTTAATGATATGAGTTCTGGGTGTCAGCAAATAAATCTGCTATTGTCCATTAGTTTTAATTCATCATGCAGAGTCTGTTTGACTAAGTTAGCAATGATCTTACAACTGGAACATGCTTTTAGTTTATATCAATTATTATTCCTGAAAAGCTAAATTAAATATATTCATTTCATCTCATATATTTACCATTATTAAACAAAAACATACCAAGATTATATAAGAATAGATTAACGCTTTTTTCACAATTAAATTCATTACAATATTACATGTAAATGGATAATTTAATCGGACTAAATTTGATTAAAAGTCAAAATAAATTCACAACCGTTCATTTACAGCATTTTTTTAATTTGCAGCAAATAGACCTATTAGCAAATATATCTATATTTATAAAATTATAGATATGATTTTTAATTATTGACAGGATAATATCATTGACACATGTCATTAAATATACAAAATGAAGACATGAAATGCATTTTTGTACCAGATCTTAATATAACACCATATCCTGACACATCCAACTGCTTGGGAGTTACTCCTTATATCACATTTACCAAATTGTCATAGCATAGTGCTAAGTTTTGTCATCACTTTTGGTGCACGACTATATAAGGCAATCCTAGCACTGTTGCTCTATGACCAAAGTTTCAGATAATTCTCACTAAAAAGTTACTATTTTAGCTTTTCTATTTATAGCAGAAAAGCTGTGCTATTTATAGTATTCAGCAGTGTTGGTTAGCTATGGTCACATGCCTTCTCAAGTGGAGAAACCATATGTTTGAAGCCTACTGGAGGCCGCCAAAATGGTAATATTTGAGGATTAATAACCGACTCAATAATGTTAGTTACCCGTGTTTAAGTCAGTAGCATTATGTCATTGAATATTATATATGATATTTATTCAAACTCTTTTATATACACTACATGGAACATTTAGGTTATCAAAGATATTGTAAGGTCATATAACAGATAAGTTAAAAAAAAAAAAAATTCAATGTCAGTAAAATGCTGCCCTATAACAAATTTTTTTACAGAGGTGTCACCAATTGTATCTTTTTTTTTTTAATGCGATATTTACATAATATATGTGATTTTATTGTTATAATCGGGGCCAATTGTAAAACTGAATTTATATCTGTATTGTCACCCTGGATATAAATATATTTTATAAGTCAATCAGTTAGAAAATTGAGGTTTGATGTATTACTGTTCTGGATATTATTTGGTGTGACTGTAGCAGAAGCTGGCTTAAAAGAATTTTCAGCTTATGAATGGTATTCATAAAACTGAATGCCACTTACCTCAGCCAATAATGTTATTGTTTGTTTCAACATGTTGGCTACTCCATATTACTGCCATTTCACTATCCACGTTAGCCAAGCTCTCTTCACTCATATCAAGAGTGTACGTAACAACAACAACCTGGTGTAAATTAAGTGTTGGAAGCACTTGTGCATGTCAGGTAGGCCAATTTGCGTATGTGTCTAAGTATTAGTTATATATATATCCCGAATAGGAGGGAGTTACCAAAAAATTGTATTGCCTGATATAGTGATCAGCTCACACAAATTTGGTGTTCCTACATTTGACATATTTACTAATTTGTTTGATTGTTTTGTTTAATGCCTTTATTATGCATAACAGTTCAGTTTGCACTCAGGAGGGAGCAACCCAACATTTTCGTTGGTTATATCCTGCAAAAGAACAATATAAAAGGTCACCCGGTGGAGTATAAAACCTGTAATACTCCACCTAGATAGTTTTCATACTGTTCTGAGCGGGCTATAGCCAGCGATAATGTTAGTTAACTCCCTCCTGAGTGTAAATTGTACTTTGATTGCCTAATTAGAGCAGTTAAACAAAGGAAACAAACAGACTGAACATGTCTAGTGGAGTATAAGTTAGTTATATCCTTCATAGTCGGGAGTTAACTAACATTTTTGCTGGTTATTTTTGCTGGCGTCAGAATATAACCAACATACATTTTAATTAACTCCCATGTTAGCTAACTCCCTTCTATTCGGGATAAAACTATTACTTTCATAGGCTGACCAAAATTAAGCAGCCCATTGAGAACTATCATCTGGCATGTCCCACATGTGGACGGTTGTTTGATTTGACAACTCAGGAACTACAGGGCCAGAGAGAGAAATGATGGCTTATTTTGCTACATACCTCAAATCAGACAAACAGACAAGCAGAAAGTATTTATTTGACCATAAACTTACAATTTCCATAAACAAAAATAATCAAGGAAAACTGGTTATATTAAGGCCAAAAGCCGCTGACGTGCATGCCACCTATGAGCTATTTGGTGTTATAACATATGCATATTGGCTATATATGAAAGGAACATCAAGGTAAGGATTGCAATTGCTACAAGCAGAAGAGTACCAAATTTTTATCTATATTTACATGAATTGTTTTAAACGCATGTTCACTGATGGGCTACCTTGTACTGTATACATAACAATTTGGATAAGTGCATTGATATATGCCCTTTTTAGATAGAATGATAAACCATGCACAAGAACTTTTTTTTAGTCTGGCATAGAGTTTATCACAAAATATTATTGAGTTCAGTATGCCTCTTGTGATCCATTTATTTTTTATTTTGTGCCTGTATCTATTAAATTTGACAGTTTTGACTGGAAAGTGTTTATCTTTTAATTCTCTTAATTTTTTATCTAAGATATTATAGTTTTCATCAGGGTTACTGTCAGGGCCATCATTCAGTTTACTATTTAGATCAAATTAAATCAAATTTTGGGGTTAGGGTAATTTTTGCGAGGTAATCGAAACATATAAAATATGCCTGATGGTTGGAAATATCACTTGTTATAATGCCACTAAATGTTTTGGAGAAATTTTGTGAGATTTTACAGAAAACATCTATCAGAGAACCTAGTGGGCAGTGTGATCTTCGTGTAGCTGTGGTCAACACTGACCAACATGCTGTTTTCAATGTTTGTTTCATGTCATTTCACACCTCATGATATTCATAGTTTCATTAGTACTTCCTTAGCCTATTCATTCCACTTCAATACAGCAATAGAGTAACAACATTCACTTAGACATCCCACAAAAGGTATTTATATTTTCATTTCAATATTGTATAATAGTTTACTATATTTCAACATTCTTTAATACTTAAATATATTTCTCATAGTTAGGCATATCAGTTCTGTCTTTCCTTCATCTCATAAATGTTTGTATTATTATTTTTTCAGTGTCACAGTAGTTGAATTGTACTCAAGAAAGAATAAACACTGTCAACACTAAATGGGATTATAGAACTTATTGCTGTAACACTTCGGGATAAAACTGTGAAACCATGAAGTCAAAGAATTCATAAATTTTTGGTCTTTCTTTAATTCTTAAAATATCAATGTTGAAGTTACCAAAGAGTGATATATTTGCTGTATTTAGATTTAATTGCTGTAATACTGTCATGAGCTCTTACATGAATGTATCATAATCTAGATTAGTTTCCTTAGGCAGTCTGTATATGTTTCCAACTATAAGCTTTATATTTGTTCGACTATCAACCATGATTTTTAAAATGTATGATCTCAAGAGGTAACATTTTCTACATTTGTTAGCAATTTTATATATTGGTACCCATGTTTTAAAAAAATGGCTAGACCACCATTGGCACTGCATGTTCTGGACTACTGTTGCATTTTCATTTTCCACATAATCATTTCATGTTACATTTATAATCAGAAATATCAAAGCATTATAAATTCATTTTCCATCACAAAATATATCATATTTCATTTATCATCATTTATCATCAGACTCATTATTATTTCATTTTCATTGACCATCACAAAATGCATAAACACAAACACGAAAAAGGAGACATATCAAGGCATTTTTAATTCATTTTCCATCACAAAATATTTCATATCTCAATTATCATCATTTATCATCAGACAAAAATGTTCATGTTACATTTATCGTAAGACATATCAAGGCATAATTTTTTTTCATTTTCCATCAAAAAAATATTTCATAGTTCATTTATTATCAGACATATTATTATTTTATTTTCATTAGCCATCACAAAATCATTTTGTGTTACATTTATCAACAGCCATATCAAGGCATTATTAATTCATTATCCATCACTGGATATTTCATATTTCATTTAGACATATCATTACATCATCGTATTTGGAAGTCATCTCAAATTAAGAATGTCGCACCAGCATAGAACAAGGGCAATTTCATAACTAATACAAAGGATAAACTTACACAATATTATATTATTTGTCTGACTTTTGGTTGCATCATCGAAAGGTATTTGAAAATAGAACAGCAGAATAGAACAAGGGCCATTTTACCACCAAACCAAAAGGTAAGACTCAAATAATAATCAAAATGAGTTTGCTGTTAACATGTTACTTGGAATAAGATCATGAAACATTTCATACCAACAGTTACAGGTGCTTATAGTTGCCAAATCTTAGTGATATGTTACCACTGCAAACGCAGATTTCAGAAGTTTTGAAAGATTTCAACTTGACCAGGTATTTAATTTGCAAGTATAAGCACACATGTCTAGAAAGTCCATTGTCATTTGGTGAGTGAGAAGTGTTACGTTGTGACAATAAACACCTGACAATAGTTATGTCATATTTATGAGGTCATGGTGAATATTCATTAATAAAGATCCCAAGATATTTCGACCTTGCCATTTGCTCTTCACATAGGCATCAGATTGATCTTTTCTTAGACCAATACCCCAAATCTGGTTTGGGCCTGCTTCAGAGAGTGCATTGTGATCGATACGCATCAAGAATCATCTTGTTGGTTCATATTGCTCAAATTTTAATCTGCATGCTTTCAGAATCACTTCTTGGGCTACAGGTTGCCACTTATCTTCATTCAGTTTAATGGAGTCACCAAGAAACTTGCTTGTAAAATTGTATCTGCTATCACTTGCTTATTTACAAACAGGGCACGTTTCATCTGATAAAACCTTTCAACACAATCAAATTTCTTTCCTTCAATTAGGGGTCCATCCTTTATGATATGGAAGTTGATAACAGTGAGGCTCAGTAAAGAAGCAAGTGATATTGTTCTTTGTTTGTGTGGCTAATTTCCTGTCCACAAATGATTGAAATCTGCATATTAGAGGAGTGGATGTGCTTTTGCCAGGTAGACGATGACATCTTTGGAAATTATACCTTCAGCAGTTGCAATGTTCATTTACGATTTCATAATATTTCTATATTAGCAGCACAGTTTTCATTCGGAGATTGTGGCACACCACGAAAAACTAAGTTCTATCAATGTTGTCTGATATATGGTTGCATCACCAAAAGGTATGTTAATACTCATCTTCATGGGTTGTGAGCTTCTTAATATTCTGTCTGACTGCACACTTGTTTTTCTGTTGCTCATTTCATTCACCTAGGCATTAAGTTAAAGGTGTCTTTCAAACAATGAGTTATACATGCGTTCTATATCATCAATATGGGTCTTGTAGGACTCTATAGTTCCAATGCTCTTTTTCAGCTTTGTCTCCAACTTATTGACTTTGGACTCCAATTTCAAAATTTCCAGTAACCTGCATTCCGGGAAGAGGTGTCGATGTCAGGAGTTTCACCATCACTATCTTCTTGCTGATTATCAACATCATCTCTGTCTGGGTTTAAGGCAATATTCTCACGGTGATCAACATCAGAGTTTTCATCTAGATGCTCAGGCGGCTCACTGTTAATACTCATCTTCATGGGTTGGGAGCTTCTTAATATTCTATCTGACTGCACAATTGTTTTACTGTTGCTTATTTCATTTACCTTATATAAACAGAGGAGTCATTGTTTATATCTCAACAGCTGACACACTCCAATTCATTGACCCAGTGACTGAGGGCTTATAGACATTGAAACATCAGCTGCATTTGAAATATGTCAGTTTGTTTCATAAAGTTATTAAGGCGTGGAGACATAGACAATCCTTTTGATTTTCACAGCTATCCATTAGCATGATATTCTATGGTTACATGCTAATCATCATGTATATCTCATGACTGAACACACATTTAACACGCATGTAAAAAGTTCAGATTTAATTCTCACCAACATGCCACATATATGCTTAGAGCTCTCAACTTCAACTGGAAGGTAGGCAGCTGTCTTGGTAGTTTTCTATCCAGTAAAATTGCAGATAAATCAGGAGCCTTCAGGAATGCCTTCCACACATGGCAGCCATGACAGATGTTCTATCCTATCGGTCTATCCTATCATCGCAGATGTTAGTGCATTATTTTTTACCGCTGTTTAGAAAAGCCTCGTAGGATTAATATTGGCGCAGAGATTTGTTTGTCTGATGGCAGCCTTCATGACCTTCATGATGCAACAGCGTCATACCAACAAGCTTGCGTCACAGAATATTTTGTTAGTTTTTTATGTTACAAATGAACAAAAGCTTCCCTGGTGCAATAGTTAATGCCACCACTGATATTGCGTCCGCATGGTCCACATACAGACTAAGTTAAGCAAGATTTGACGTTTTGTCTGTTAATGGCCAATGAAATTAAATTACACTTTACGTGCCAACTACTATATGCTACTGCATAGACCCCTTCTATTTATGACTCAGGCCACGCCCCCTTTTGGCTTAGGCCACGCCCCTTTTGCATACTAATGAGCTAGGCCACGCCCCTTTTGCATACTAATGAGGTAGACCGACCCCCCTATGAATACTAATGAGCTAGGCCACGCCCCTTTTGCATACTAATGAGGTACGCCCACCCCCCTATGAATACTAATGAGGTACGCCCACCCCCCCCTATGAATACTAATGAGGTACGCCCACCCCCCTATGAATACTAATGAGGTACGCCCACCCCCCCTATGAATACTAATGAGGCAGGCCCACCCCCCTCTATGCATACTAATGAGGCAGGCCCACCCCCCTCTATGCATACTAATGAGACAGGCCCGCCCCCCTCTATGAATACTAATGAGGCAGGCCCACCCCCTCTATGCTCCTATGAATACTAATGAGACAGGCCTATCACAAATTTAATCCAGTGTGTAAATAAACAAATTAATTCTTTAATCCAGTCTGTGTAAAATAAACAAATTAAGTTTTTAATCCATTGTGTAAATAACATCATTAATTCTTTAATCCGTTGTGTAAAAATTCCATTAAGTCTTTAACCCATGTGTAAATAATCCATTAATCCTTTAAACTATAACTAACTACTTAGCCCCTAAGTCTTGATCACAGGGGTCAACATAATTTAGGATTATAAATTTCAACCAATCAGTACCCAACAAGGGCTGAACAGCATAATCTCTCTGACTATAAAGCCTGGGATGAACTGGCCAAGTATCATAACTTCCACAGCTGAGAATATGAATAAGCGACAAGTATCACAAGAACCTTCACAAGACAAGAGAGCAAAACCTCAACCATACCATATTAACCAAGTTCACCATAGAATTGCAGGACGTTATGGATATGAAGAAAGATCATTCAGAGCCACCTTTGATCAAAGTTATCTTGGTCAAAGGTTGGTAGATGTTCATCAAGATCTAGAAGACATGTTCCAAGGAGTCATTGACAAGGCTGCCGAACATCATGGACCTCAAGACAGAGCACGAGTTATTATCCAACACAATGATCTTAAGCAGGACATCATAATCCACATGAGACCTCAGCATCTTATCACAGGACAAACCATCATGAACAGAATTGAAAAAGTTCTACAGTCCGATGAAAGTCTCAGCATAGACAACTCATTCCAAGTCGATTTTGGTATTCTTCAAAACGACCGAGGAGGAGGGAGAGGATCACAGCATCTTGTAAAGAGCATAGCTCTACCAAATGACTCAACAAGAACGACTAGGGCCATCATCATCTGCACGGCTAAACTACACAACGATCCAAACTTCCAAGCACTTATAAGAACTGACCGAGCAGACAGACTCGGACCAAACTCTCAAATGGGGAGAGCTCTAGAACTGCTTGAAAATGTTCAACTACCTTCAACGGGAGAAGTAAAGACACAAGACTTCTACAAAATTGAAAATCATCTCAACATCCAAATTATTCTCATAGATCAGCACAAAACTGTACTATATGGAGGAGTACCTAGAAGCTCCACAATATTCCTCTACCAGAATGAAGAGGGGGTTCATGCCATCATCAACATAGAAGGGATGTTACATCCAAATGAAATCTGCAAGAAATGCTTTGTCAGCCATCAAAAAAGCCATAAACACGTCTGCAATAGCCACCACGCACCAGAGCAGATCTCTACAAGAGATACTAATGCAAAGTCCATCACAAATACAGATATTGAGGACAAGAACAACTCTATTTTGCACAAGAAATCCATGGTCTACATCCCTGAATTACCTGATGATGTTACATGTTCTGCAAGAGCCATTGTCGTATGTATGGCAAAGCTTCATCAAGACCCCTCCTACCGTAAACTAAGAGATTACAAGACAGCACATAGAACAGGTATTAACAGTCAACGAGGACGAGCTCTTTGCTTGTTAAAGGATGTCGGTTTACCGTCTGACAGGCAGATTGAGATCAGGGAATTTTACAAATTTGAAAAACATCTCAAGGTCCAGATAATTGTCTTCGACAAAGACACTGGTAACAATGTCACCTATGCAGGGGCTCTCCCTAGAGATGAGAAGATATTCCTTTACAAGGACGGTCAACATTTTCATGCCATCACCTCAATAGTAGGGCTATTCAAAAGTAAGATCATCTGCACTGAATGTCTCAAATTCCATAGGAAAGGAGCAACACATTTCTGTCAAAAGAAATGTTACGTATGTCTCAGAAAGAACTGTACCTGGGAAGAGAAAGTTATCTGTAAAGATTGTAACAAGACATGTCGCAGTTCAGAATGCTACAATGATCACAAACAGGTATCTGTCTACAAAACAGGCCCCAAGAAGGGGGAAGAAAAGCCTTCCCCATGTCAGCAACACTTTCAATGTCCGAACTGTAAGAAATTAATAGACACCCTCACCAGATCATCTCAAGATCATACTTGTCAAGAATGGCAATGTCAATGTTGTCAAGAATATGTTGTAGGACAACACCTTTGCTACATGAGATCAGCACCACCCAAGAGTAATAAGGGGAAATTCATATTCTTTGACTTTGAAGCTACACAAGACACCATGTACCAATGCAAAGATGGATATACACCTCGAACAAGGAAAGAAGGATGTCAAACCTGCACCGATGAGTTCACTTGTTCAGACTGCAGAAGATGTCAGAAATGCAATACCTGGTACTGCGGCCTTCAGCAGCACATACCAAACTTTGTTGTAGCAGAAAGTATATGCAACAACTGTAGTACAGAGATGACACACTGTAAATCATGCAGTATCAAATGCCTATCTCATGACAAGACACAGACATGTCAACAATGCTACAAGAAAGAGGTAATCTTCAAGGGGGATAACACTGTCAAAACTTTTGGTAAATGGCTATTCAATGAGGGTCACAAAGAGACCATCTGTATAGCCCACAATGGAAGAGGATATGATTACATATTTCTCCTGGGATATCTACTGGAAAACAGTATGCAGCCAACTTTAACCAAGAATGGAACAAAGATTATGTACATGCATGTCAAACAGCTCAACATGAAATTCATAGACTCCTTCAACTTCCTGCCCATGGCACTGAAGAAACTCCCCAAGACGTTAGGATTGTCATCATCTCTGAAGAAAGGAGACTTCCCCTATCTTTTCAACACAAGGGCCCACTTTCAACAGCAGTATTTTGACAGACCTCCACCAATTGAGTTTTACAGTAAGGAAATAGATCAAGATTGGTACAACTGTAGACAAGGTCCCTATGACATGCACAAAGATATGGAGGAGTACTGCAGAACTGATGTCCTGATTTTAAGAGATGCATGCCTGAAGTTTCGCCAGCTGATCAAAGAAGTTACTAGTATAGAGGTTGAGGATGGTACTCAAGATGTTGATGCTTTCTCCCAAGTCACCATTGCTTCCACCTGCATGCAGATATTTAGACAGAACTTCCTCACTGAATACTACCAGACTATTCTACAAGACAAAATAGCTACACCTATGAAGAAGACAGGAGGACAGTTTTATAGTAACAACCAACCAGTACCATCCGGAGAAATCCTGGAAAAAACCTTTCTCAAGTCAGATATTGCTCACATACCTCCACAAGGCTATACAGCACGAGACAATCACAGTTACAAGTCAATTCAATGGCTCGAATACCTCAGTCATTACAACAAGATCTTCATTCAACATGCACGTAACATAGGAGAGCTTTCAATTGGGAACTACAGGATAGACGGGGCTGATACCAATGGGGTATTGTATGAGTTTTATGGATGTCGCTGGCACGGATGCCCCAAATGTTATCCAGACAGACAAGTTAGAGACAACCACAATAAACACACAATGGACGATCTATACAAAAGAACCGTAGAGAGAGAAGAACTCCTGAAAAGCAATACGCATCAAGTCATAACGATATGGGAATGCCAGTTTGACGAGCAAATTAAACAAGACCCTGAGATGAGACAGTTTCTTTCCAGTCTGGATATACCAACACGTCTTCAAATTTGAGATTCTTTCTTTGGAGGAAGGGTAAATGCCATGAAACTTCACTATGAGGCTGTTGAGGATGAAAAGATACATTATTACGACTATACAAGCCTCTATCCCTATGTCAACAAGTACAAACGATTACCAGTAGGGCATCCAGAGATCATTACAACCCAGTTTGACTACACCATGAAGTCATACTTTGGAATTGCCAAAATAAAGACTCTACCTCCAAGAGGTCTATATCATCCAGTCCTCCCTCATAGATCAGGAGGAAGACTAAAATTCCCACTATGTCGTACATGTTCTGAAAAAGAAAGCAATGTACCATGTCAATGCAGTCCTGAAGGCAGAGCCATAACAGGGACATATTGTACTCCTGAAATATTAAAAGCTTTGGAGAAAGGATACACCATCCTCAAAATATACGAAGTCTACCATTGGAGAGAATCCTCGGACAGTCTTTTTAGGCAGTATGTTGACACATTCCTCCGAATCAAACAAGAGGCATCAGGTAACCCCTCATGGATACAAACTACTGCAGATCAAGAGAGGTACATACAGCAATACCAAGAAGCAGAAGGCATCACCCTCAGAAAGGACAACATCAAACATAACCCAGGACTCAGAACTGTTGCAAAGCTAGCTCTCAATAGTTTTTGGGGTAAATTTGGAGAGAAACCGAATCAGACAAAGAGCCAGTACATTACAGACCCCGTCAAGTTCAAACAACTCGCAAATGATCCTACTGTTGAAATACTGATGATCAACATGATCAATGAAGACTGTTTATTGGTTGAACTAAAGAGTAGAACAACCTTTGAACCCGACAACCTCAAAACAAATGATGTCATTGCAACATTTACTACTTGCTGGGCACGACTAAAACTTTATGAACTCATCGATTTCCTGGGAGAGAGGGTATTGTACATGGATACAGACTCTGTCATATTTACGGCTAGGCCCAATCAACCTATGCCCCTCCTAGGAGACTTTCTAGGACAACTTACTGACGAGCTACCCCCGGGGCGATGGATCACTAAATTTATCTCTTCCGGCCCAAAATCATACAGCTACCAGATGAATGACGGGGAAGAAGAAATCAAATTTAAGGGCATCATAATGACGCCTACCAATAAAAAGTATGTTACTTTTGCCAACATCCGAGAAGTTGTCACGAAAGACATATCCATTAGGCCCCCTCCATATACCATGTTTGTCAGGGATAAAGTTCATGGTCAAGTCTTCAACAGAACTACTTACAAAACGGTCAACCTAGTATACACTAAGAGAATTTTACTGGACACTTATGATACCTTGCCTTACGGTTATTAAATTTGCTGAGTATATATTATTTACTGTAAATCATGTAAATATTTTGTAAAGACTAAAAAATTGTGTTCATGTAGTGTATTCATTGCGAGTGTGTGTGAGATGCTATAAATAAAGAGGTGACAAGTACCAAGCACTCACTTTTATGATGGAGACTGAAGGGAGCATTAATGAGAGCTGGCAGGTTTTGGGGTTTAGGGTACCAAAAAATGAAGTTGTCTTCTTCAGTCAGATAGTCATATTATATATAGTTATAATAACATGTATAATAAACCTATCAATCAGTCATCCCCTGAGCGAGCTCTGGGTAGGATTGTTAAGTTCAAGTATAGGGTTTCTCCTCCCGAACCCCACAATAAAAGAACGTAGAATTCTACTGAACAATGGATGAATATTTAAAGACTATGTATTACAGCACAAGTAAAGCTGGTAGTTACACAGGAGTAGTAAAGTTTTGGCAGAGCATACAGGGAGATGGAAACCCTCACAAATTAAAGTACAAAGATATAAAGGAATGGCTTGCAAGACAGTACACCTACTCTATACACAAGCATCCTATTGAGAAATTTAAAAGAGAGCCAATCATAGTAGGAGAAATTAATGAAATAATTGATTCTGATTTATTGGATATGCAAAAATTTAGCAAGAAAAATAACGGTATTAGATTTTTAGCTATATTTATAGATCTATTTAGTAGATATTTACGAGTACAACCTATGAAGACCAAAAAAGGGGTAGAGATGGCACAAGTCTTGGAAAAAGTATTTAACGACATAGAGCCATCAGTAAGAAGTATAAGAACCGACCAAGGTTCTGAGTACAAGGCAAAAGTAGTACAAGAGTATTTTAAGTCAAAGAATATTAACCATATTATAACATACAACGTTTATCATGCAAATTATGCTGAGAGAGTCATTAGAACTTTGAAAGGCAGGATCTACAGGTTTTTTACAAAACATCAATCTCATCGGTATATAGATGATCTCCAGGATATTGTAAGAGGTTACAATAACACTCGACACTCCAGCATTGGTATGTCTCCTGCACAAGTAACACTTGAGAATCAACAAGAGCTCTACGAAAAATTATACCTACCAGTAGAATTAAAGAGAGAGCAGACGACAGTCGTATTTAGATATGAAATTGGGGATAAAGTCAGAATCCCCTTCAGCCGTAGACCATTCCAGCGAGGGTTTGATCAGAAATGGACAGAGGAAATATTTCTCATAGACAAGAGAATATCATCTCACCCTCCTCGATACCGCTTGGTTGATTTACAACTTGATACCATAGGAGGTAGTTTCTATGAACAGGAGTTACAAGAGGCCAATGTTGATGATGATGAAGTATATAAGGTTGAGAAGATTTTGAGACACCGCATTAAAGACGGGGGACGTCAGGGATTAGTTAGCTGGCTCGGTTACCCAGCAAAGTTTAACTCTTGGGTTGACATTGATCAAATACATAACTATGAATGATTTCTACATCACCATCAAAAGCCAACACGGCAAGATTCATTTTTTAAATAACACTGCAAGTAATTTTAAAGTAAAGCTGAACAGACCTCTTTTACTTAAGGAAGGCTGGAAAGTTGCACTTGTCCAATACAAATCACCAATTTCGGAAGATGTCTATGTCTGTAGCGATGTCTGCATGTCGAGTATTGTAGGAGAAAAGCAGTATAGCATATTACGACTTATACCCTCAGATCAAGTTAGTATTCCTTATCCCTATTACATACCGGTATCTCAAAACTTTATAGACTGTATTCAGATCTATCATCTTTCGGCTAAGACTGAGGAAAGTCTACAACTCAATACAAGGGGGGTTACATACGTCACCCTCCATTTCCTATATAAGCCATAGAACATCATGACTCTTGATCATTTGTTTTAACACCACGACCATGGACACTTATTACTCTACACAACAAGACAGGTCCACACCTTTTATAACCGATGGGTTGAGGCGATATTCAGGAACAAACAATCCTCAATACATTATCGAAGATACTTCTACAAAGAGAGGTCCACAGTCCGTCAAGGTTGAGTTGACATCAGACATTCAGAAAACCATTGACCAGGTCAAAGAGGAGATGGTATTGACTAATAGCAGAGCTACCAAGAAAATGAACAGTAAACGTAAAAGGTCGCCAGCCAAGAAACCACCAGCCAAACGGCGCAAGGTAAATAAGAAAATAGCAAATCAAAAAAAGTCATACACAATCAAGAAGGCACCGAGTAAACGTCGTCACACAGTCTTTAACAATGGAAGCAAGAAACGCTAGTCTCCCTCAACTGGACCTGTTCTCACCACCAGTAGTACAGAAGATGGTTGAGAGAGAATACACTATGGAATATAGACCCGTTACACAGCTGTCAGATGATGCCCCTATAATCTTTGATATTACCGAACAGAAGCACTTTCTTGACCTTTATAATAGTCAACTCTATGTTAAAATGAAGATTTTAAAGAAGGACAATACGGCAATTATGGCTGATAAGAAGGTAGCACCTGTAAACAATGTCCTACACAGTTTATTTGAAAAAATATCTGTATACATTGAAGGTAAAGAGATTACAACTTCAAACAAAGACTATCCTTACAAGGCTATGTTTAGCACACTGTTAGCATACCAGAAAGGAGCAAAAGAGTCACAACTACAGGCACAAGGATACTTTAAGGACGATTCTGATGATGCTGATCAAATTACCGGTAATGTTGGAGCTAATAAAAGACAAAAGATGTTTGAAAAATCAAACTCTGTTGAACTTCAAGGTCCTCTTTATGAGGATATATTCATGCAGAAAAGGTTTTTACCTAATAACCTTCGTCTCACAATCAAATTAGACAGAACTTCACAAGAATTTTTCTTACTGAACCTGGAACCTACTGGATCCTATAAAATACACCTAGAGGATGTCATATTTAAGGCTAGAATGGTTGAACTTTATCCACCTGTCCAATATGCAATTGCTAAAAAAATGGAAAATAAGCCTGCACTCTTTCCATACACAAGAAGGGAGATCAGGGTAGATAACTTACCAATGGGCTTCACATCAGGAACATTTGATAACATCTTCCCAAATCAACTCCCGTCAAGAATTTTAATCACCTTTGTATCGTCTGAAAACTATAACGGCCATAAGAAAAAAAACCCGTACATCCTCACTAATTTTGGTCTTACACGAATCAGTCTGTCTGTCAATAATAACACAATTGCATCTTACACCCCATCCTTTGATTCAAAACAAGGTACGGGGGTAGCCCCCTGTTATCTTAGTCTGTACGAGACCTTCAGAGAGTTGGGGAATGATTTTGGTAATGATATCACACTCTTCGACTATGTCCACAGTTGTACAATGTATGCATTTAATATTAAACCATCATATGACTGTACCTATGAGCCTGATCACGGTCATGTCAGACTGTCTATCCATTTCAAACAACCTTTAACAGAAGCCGTTTGCTTATTAGTCCACGCCGAAACACCATGTCTAATGGAGATTACAGGGACACGGAACGTAACTCTTAAATAGAGCCACCCGAGCTGACTCATGTCATTTACAATGGAAAGACCGAGTATTATAGATGTATCTCATACTCGCGAGAATGATAACATACCGGAGAGTTGGAAGACTATGTCTGAAGACAAGGTTCTTGTTCTGATACCCTCTCCATGCAACATGATTATAGCCTCACCAACACTGGGGGGTAAATCTACATTTGTATACCAATTATTTAAACATGCCATGTTTCACAGACCTCCTGAAAAGATACTTTACTGTTACAATAGTACCTGGCAGTCAATGTTCACTAAAATGGAGACTGAGATGGATAACATATCCTTCCATTATGGACTACCAAATGAAGAAGAGCTTGAAACATTCCAAGCATCCACTACAGAGCACAAGACTATTGTTTTGGATGATTTAATGAATGAATCAATGAACGCTGACAACATTTTGAAACTTTTCACTATCGGCATGCATCACAACAATTGCTCAGTTATTCTCCTAACACACAACCTATTCCCAAAGTCCAAACATTCACGAACCTTAACTTTAAATACCCAAGTTTTTGTAGTCATGGCAAACAATCGTGATAAACAGCAAATCCAAACTCTAGGCAGACAGTTAGGCTACAAGAGATTCCTTGATGCTTACTTAGCAGCAACTCCTGTACCTTATACTTATTTCATAATAGATCTACATAATAATACTGCCGATAACCTTAGATTGAGATCTAATATATTTCCTGATGATACAAGTCCTACTACCGTTTATAAAGCACTGTAGATAAGCCGCTATGTCATTTACCAAGATGCCTGCATCGTTAGTAGTCAAGAAAAATATACCGTTTATCAGATTCTTGTCAGAGACAGACGACAAGCAAAGAGATGCTTTACTCAAAACTATCAATAAAGACCAGATGGAGGTCCTTAGACAGATAGTCCGTAACGTTCTTGAGGGGGGGCTAGTCCTCACTAATCAAGGCATTAAAGAACTGAGACGCTATGAAAACAAGCTCATTAACTTTGCCGACAGCAAAGAGAAAGGAAGAAGAAAGAAGCACTGTCTACAATTAAAAAAGGTTTGGCCCCGACTTATTAAGGCTGTACTACCACAACTTGAACTTTTAGAATAATGAAACATTTTATCATCCCTGCATCAACATACCATAAACTCAAGTCAACACAGTCTCAGCATGCATTGCCAAAAGTACAGCAGAATGATCAACAAAACATCCAGCATGAACATCAACCGGTGCTGGTTGAACCACGAGAAGAAGAAGAAGAAGAGCAGGAGAGCTTTGTCACTGAGGCCTTTCCAAAGTCAACAAGAGGGAAAGCAACACGACTCCTCAATTACATCAAGAGACATAACCCGAAGATAACATGGTCATCAAAAACTGGAGATGTCAGTATTGATGGTACATTGATACAAGGCTCGAATATTATAGACCTACTAAGGACTGCTGTTTCTGGTACGGTTATAAAGCCGACAGGATGGCCACAGTTTCATATAGCCTTAAAGGCTATCAACACTCCATTATCTCTTGTAGCTCGATACCCTCCAGGAATACCAGTCCAAAAAAAATTGACAAAATGGCTGACTCATTGATAAAGAAACTTGTCTTATTCACACTGTCATGAAACTCACATTAATCTTAAAGGGTTATACCCTAGTGGGTCGTCATAAGGCAGGTTGAAGAACTTCTAATAGTACTTACCATGCCAATCACAAGTGAGGACTGAGCAATCATCAGTGTATTTACTACCATCCTCTTGCAGTTAACTTGCAAAATAAACAGCCTATGAAGTTACCTAAAGCTGTTACAGTCAAAACAGTCTTAAAATAGTTTATCTACTGTGACAGCATTTGTCCAAACGAGTTTCAATCTACTTAGTATAAACATCAGGCTTAACAGAATCCCTTGTACAATCAAACACATGCCACATTCTACTTAGTAATAGAAAAAACAAAGGTCAGTTCATGGAACTGGCCAACCAGTGTCAGGAAAATGACTACCAATCAGAGGATGGTAATACTAGCCAGTCAGGATCATGAACAAAAGACTGACCAATCAGAAGACAAGAAAAACTATCCTACCAAACTAACAGACCATGACAGAAGTGTCTTGGCCATCCAATGAAAATCGAGCGGCCTAGTCTCTCAGGCAATAAAAGCAGAGGCTTGCTGATCAAGAATCATAATCACCCTCCAGCCTCTGAAGATCCCATCATGACTACCACAAACCAAGACATAGTATTTTTTGAAGAGATCCTAGGTAAAAGGGGCCGTAGAATGACTCTTAAGCAGTATCAAGGAAGAAAACTTCTTCACCTCCGTTTGTATGATGAAAATGATTGCCCAACCAGAAAAGGAGTACACATGTCTGTAGAAGAGGGTAAAACTCTGCTGTACCTGATACCAGAAGTTCTCAATGCCCTTACAAATCGCCAAGAGGGAATGTTTAATATCACAGAAAGTATTCGTCTACAAACTACAAAATTCAACACTGTAGACATAAGACTGTTCTGGAAGCCTTCGCCTCACCAAGACTTTGTCCCTACAAAGAAAGGTTGTCCTTTGAACAAAGCTGAATTTTTTGAACTGGTTGATATTATGCACTTGTATGCCCCTCTATATTTCAATTAATGTTTTTGTAAAAAAGTACCAACAGAAAAAACTTTAAAAAAATTCAAATAAAACTTTAAAAAAAACTTCAACAACTTTGTGTAAATGTGTGTATACGTATGCTTTATCAGTAAAATTTTTTGATTAAAATTAAAATAATAAAAAAGTTGGATAAAAAATTACAAAAATGGTGTGAAACAAATAAGTTTTTAAAAAAAATTTTTAGCAGTAAAAGTTTTTGATTAAAATTAAAATAATAAATAAGTTGGATAAAAAATTACAAAAATGGTGTGAAACAAATAAATTTTTTAAAAAAAATTTTACAGTAAAAGTTTTTGATTAAAATTAAAATAATAAAAAGTTGGATAAAAAATTACAAAAATTGTGTGAAGCAAAGTTTTTTTAGAAAAGATAAAAAGTTTTTAACAGTAAAATTTTTTTATTAAAATTAAAATAATAATAAAAAAGTTAAAAAAATTACAAAAACGGAGTGAAACAAATAAGTTTTGTGTAAAACAAAAAAGTTTTATGTAAATAAAAGTACTTTGTGAATAAAAATTAAATCATAATTTTTGTTTTGGAAGCAAGATTTGAACCCGCTACCTCATACATAATAGACGGGTGCCCTACCACCTGTACCACCCCTGCCGATGGAGAGCTATGTACCCATACTGCTACTGTGGCGGTACGAGGCGTGATTATTCATTACTGGTATATTGTTCTCTAGTTAGAATTAGTAACTCTTGCGCTGACATTATTTATATAGTTAGCTTTTACCCATACAGTACCACTAGACACTGACATGTCCGATCAAGCGACAACTTCTAAGTCTATTTTTAGCTTCCTTCCCTCGTCAACATTAACACTAGGGGGCGTCATAGTTACGTCGTCACGCCATCTCTCTGATTTTTTGTGTACTATTTCTTCTCTCAACAACTTCTAAGTCTATTTTTAGCTACCCCTACCGATGACATTAACACTAGGGGCATCATAGTTACACCGTCACGCCATCTCTCTGGTTTTTGTGTACTATTCTAGCTCTAATATATATTCATAACTAAATCACCAACCTTCTATCTGGTCTGTAGTCTTGTGCGTTTTCACTCGCCTGCCACGCCGTCATCAAGTGTTCGAATCTCACTGCTACTTTTTCATTTCTTAAAGAGCAGTTTTTTCATGTGCCGAATACATGGGTGTACAAGATACGCTATTTTGAGGAGGGGTTTTTTTTATTTATTTTTTGTTTCTTTTTATCAAAGTTTTTTCATCTTTTTTATTATTTATTACTCAGTCAGATCAATGGTAGAGGCTTCCACCATTGGCAGGGGTGTTGGGGGTCTTGTTGAGGGGGGTGTAAGGGGGGCGATGGAGGTCGTATTTCTTGACCCCTGG
Organism: Alitta virens; assembly: GCA_932294295.1. Lineage (NCBI taxonomy): Eukaryota > Metazoa > Annelida > Polychaeta > Phyllodocida > Nereididae > Alitta > Alitta virens. Next base: position 8,044,183 of record OW028585.1, on the reverse strand, counting down.
GCTATTTGTATATTGAGGAAGTCTGCAAAGGGTACTAGGACCTGGTTCATGAGTCGTCGCCGGTCTTCTTTTTCCCTCAGTTGGCTCTTTTTGAGTTCTGATCGTACTTTCAGTAGTAGTCTTGTCTGATCGTCAATCATCTTTTTGTAAGACGATATCTTTGATTCCTGAGTTTTTATGGTGCGGTTCAATGACTGTGCTTTTTCTTCGTAGGCAAACCTCAAAAATCTTGATGTTTTAAGCAGCTGAAAAGTATCAACAAAGTCTCTGATATCAAACTGTGTAAGATTGCTATCAATGACTGACCCATAATGACCTCTACAGAAAGGACATGTTAATTCTGGATCAATTTTCTCTGCAAGATCATGAGCAGGACCCTTCTGATAGTCTACTGTGGCTGTTTGTATGGCAAGTGTCTGAAGACATTTCTTGCATATCTTCATCTCAGCAGTAGTAGTGTAGCAGCATTGAAGTTGGTAAGATGCCTCATTCTCTGTGCAGATAATGCAAACAGCCATATTGATGCTTGGTGTCTAGTGATCTTTGCATGAATGATCAGGCCAGCCAAAATCCTTTCCAGCTGCAGATGATGCATAGTCTCTCAACCATGAAAATACTGACCATACATAGAGCATCACATGTAGGTGTGAATACACCCTCCTAACCCCCCTTGTAGCAGAGTATCCTATCTTTAAACCAATCACGGTTCCCTGTAGATAATCCTTAAGCAAAATAACCAGACTGGTTAAAATGCATAACACTGTTACTCTGAATTATTCAAAGAAGTAAAAATGTCTTACTACTTTAATGATCAGACGTTCCGCCATGCTCTGAAGCATTTCAGGGGGGTTGAAGTTGTTGGACCAAAATCCAGCCAGTTTTTCAAGGCCTATAGTAAGAAGGAACTGGAGGATCTTGTTAACATGGCTATGATGGGGACAAGAGTACTGAAAAGTGAGGAGAAGCGGAAGCGAGTATGGATGACAAGACTGCCTAACCCTGTTGGATGGAGTGAAAGACCTGGCCAAGTTACAGATCATCTCAGGATATGTTTGAAAAATCGTCTCATAATCAGTTGCTATCCTTGTTATCCTTATATTGGTAACAGACTGCAGTAGTCAAAATCCAATAACAATTTGGCCTTTTTCAAGGCCACCATATCCTCCAAAGAGAGCAGACCTTGTACACATATTGTATTGACAAAAAAGACCCTCCCCCTCCCTCCAAAACAGAGTGTCACTACCTCCTACTGTGGTAATGAAAAACCATAATATACACCCAATTTACATTAAAACAAATTGAGTTCGATGAAATAGAGTTTCGAACCCGGGTCTTTAAATTACAGTATAGATAATCGCTAGTCTCATTGATGGATGTGGGGGCTGCACACGCAGACGCCCTCTAGCGTTTATGTCGACGGGGGAGGGTAGCTAAAAATAACTTTAAAAAATTTACCGTGAGGCGGCGTGTAGTCTTACCACTTTTTAACTTGTGTATGTTAATATAGCCTCTGTAATATTGGTTGATTTAAGTAAAAAAACCGGTAAAAATAGACTTAATAACCTTAATAAGACCAAAAAAAGGGCATCCAGTAGGTTTTTTAGATTGCTAAGAAAAAGCCATTTAGCATGTAGACTGAAATTATCTTCTAATATTAAAAAGACGGTTATTGGTTGTTATTGACTGTTTTTAGGTCAGTTATTCATGCATTATTTACAACTAACTTAGTTCTATATAGCTGATGCACAAACATGACAGAAACATGGCCAGGCCCCTCCCCTCCCCCTCCCCCAAGACTTCTTTTAGGGCTAATCACATGAAAAAACAATTTAGACTAGAGGATTAATTTCGGCGAGGGCGGGGATGTGTTCTTTTCTTATTGACCTGCCAATTAGGAAGTCCTCTTAACCATTTCACATCGTTTTAGTTATTTATCTTATGATCAGGTTTGTGTACATCTTTTCAAGTAGAAAAAATGTATTTTCTGGGGTTAATAGTTATTAGTAAAAAGTGCTAGTCTTTTTACACCATAAGCCGTGTTTAACTAAATTAACTTAATACAATTCTTTTAACCCCCTTAGTCGGTTATTGCTTGATGTGTGGGGGGAGTGGGGGTAAACCCTCATTTGGTATTATCAAGGTTTCTTAGGCTAAGCGTTGCCATTGACATACCAGAAATGTTGGTATAGCAGCATATACCAATGTCTAAATACACTGAATGATTGTAAAGAAACCGTCGAACAAGCGACATTGCATCATTTGACATTAATATACCACTAAAATAGTATTTATACTGTGCAATGACATAGTAAATCATTATTCCTGCTGATTTTACAACGACTACATCTACGATTTTCGCTAATTCTTTTTTACCACGACTAATTGATTTTTCGCAATGGCCATGTCGTCATTGATGAGATTGTTTGTACTGTCTGTGGTACTTGGTTGTCAGAATGAGGAGAATGGTGTCTTGATCTGTGATGATTCGGATGTAGCAGATTTAAGATACATCTCTCTGGATGATGTTCAAGAAATCCGGTGAGTAAAGTTATTCATAATACCTATATATATTAAACCTTTTATTTTGGCTGTTTCAACCTTTTGAATATATATATATATATATATATGTATATACACTCGTACTAAAAAAGTCACTCGTTGATAGCTTGTTACCTGCTATTAGAATAAGTTTAATTGAGCTTTCTGATTGTTTTATATAATTTAATTAAAACATTGATACCGCTATTTTACACTAGGCGGCGGGGTTATCAGCCGTCTGGCGTGGATTATGTGTACTACACATTTGTTCTAAAAATAGTATTTGGTTGAACATGTATATACTTTTCAAGATGATCAGATAGTAGTTAACCTATTGTGCGCACTTTAGTATTATTAATTAGCCAGTTCTTTGTTATCAGGCGATTCATTCATAAATAGCTCCTTATGAGTGTCAATGAGTATAACATTAAGGAAAATTTAAAAAAAATTCTTTTTTAATAAATGCTTCTTGGTCATAGGTTCTATACACGCTCAGAAGACGAGGTCATGGAGCAGTTGAAAGGCCGTGATGCTAGTGTCAAGGTTATCTTCAGGTCTGGAAGGGTAGTCATTTTTGGATCCGGGATGACAACTGCTGATACAGACTTTGTGTCTACGAGACCTGAACTGACAACTTTAACCCCTGACTGGACAACAACCATGGTGATGGGAAGAACTTCAAGTTTCTTGAAGATTGTCATGCCTTTGACGATTTGTTCAACACTGGTCATGATGGTCGCGATTGTCTTGTGTATAAAGGGTGAGCCATAATAATTTTTACATATTTATGACTTCAAGTAATCATAACTTTAAGATAATGTATTTAAATTAAGCCTACAATTTCAAAACCGTCAGATAATGTGCATACCATTTACTATTTTTTAGATTAAATTACAAAATTTTAGCCGAGTTTTGTTTTCATTTCAGTTGTCTTGAGACGTGCGAGGAGGGCTGAACTGGTTCAGAGAGCTGCTGAGCCGTTCGCTGATATTGAGATGCTGGAGGATGCTGATGATGATGAGAGGTTCCTCCGTCTTAATGACATGGACATCTTGGGAGGACGACCTGCGCCTGCCATACCTCTCATGGATGAATCAGATGATGAAGGTAACGATTGATTGAGAGTTTGTAATTAACATATATAATATCTACACAGTATGACAAACTACGGTTTAACTATACAATACGCTATAGCATTAAAGCTGTGATACTAGAAATTTACACAAGGGGGCGCTTTAGTCGCCTTGTGAACCCCTGGTGTTAAATATGTAACTCTAAAAAAACATCAAGAGATATCTTAAGTCAAAGAAATATACCTTCTTAGGGGTTAAGTACATTACTACATAGTTAATTTAGATAAACTAGTATGGTATATATCAGAAAAATGTCATATTTATTTTTACAGTTCTGTTCAATGCAGTGGCGGGCTTTGAGGACTTGTCTGATGCGAGTAGCCACGCTAGCAGTGATGGTGCGTATAACCCTTCCTGCATTTCTTTGTATTTGTTAAATATCTTAAATTAATTTATTTTTAAAATAGTTGTCAAAATATATTTTTAGGCCCCCCTCTCTTTGTTCCAGAACCTAGACGTAGGTCACAACGGAAAGCTGCCCAAGTTGCTAGGGAGAAGATAAGACAGTATTACTGACAATGGTTAGTATTTTAATCATTTATATCGTAAAGATTTGTATTACTAGGTTAATAACAACATCTATCAATATACTAATATAAAAAACATTTATTCTATTTCAGATGAGGACTGTCTCCAATTTTTATATTTGCTTTTTTTTTTTCAGTTTGGTAATTTTATTTTTCTTAATAATAAACTTTTGACTGTATTTAGACTGTACTTTTTTATTTTGTAATTTTGTAATTTATTTTTTTCTTAATAATAAACTTTTGACTGTATTTACGCTGTACTTTTTTATTTTGTAATTTTATTTTTTTCTTAATAATAAACTTTTGACTGTATTAAAGTTGTACTTTTTTATATGAACCAAAACAACTTCATGGGTATAGGAGAAGTTTTATTAAAATCTCATTTTCCTTGCATAAACATGGTTAACAAGGGCCTAAAAATACTATTTACAAGGTATTGTCTTTGTCTATCGTGCTCCTGTTCTATCTTGTGAACTTCTTCATCCAGTGCAAACTTTGCAATTCTTGCAATTGTTGTGGTCAGGGGGATATCTACGAACTTTGCGAGTGTATATTTTTTAAAAGTCTGTCTGTATCTGAAGGCCCTATCCCAGTGTACAGCAACTCTGATTCGTCGTTTTGTTCTGAGTATGTCGAATTGTGTTGACCTGCAGAACATGCAATGTACCTGCTCCTCTACGTTTTCATATTGTAAAAAAACTGCATGAGTAATTTGCCTGGTAATACATGTTTTGATACAGTCGTAACATGTAAGTTTGAATGTTTTTGTGTAGCAGCATGAGTATGCAAACTTTGGAGAAGAGGCATGACAAAGTTTACATGTTGGGTTGAGGGCCATGTTGATGAGAACTAGTAGACTGATCATTTTTAGACTTACTTTTCACCTGACTGTTATATACCTGGTGGTCAGCTTTCTTACTACCTTGATTGGTCAGATTTTACTATCCATTGATTAGACGAAGTTTATAATCTCAATAAAGACTTAATGGAATTTTTACCCAGCGGATTAAAGTATTAATGGAATTTTTACACAACGGATTAAAAACTTAATTTGTTTATTTTACACAGCCTGGATTAAAGAATTAATTTGCATTTGTTTATTTTACACAGACTGGATTAAAGAATTAATTTGTATTTGTTTATTTTACACAGACTTGATTAAAGAATTAATTTGTATTTGTTTATTTTACACAGACTGGATTAAAGAATTAATTTGTATTTGTTTATTTTACACAGACTGGATTAAAGAATTAATTTGTTTATTTACACACTGGATTAAATTTGTGATAGGCCTGTCTCATTAGTATTCATAGGAGCATAGAGGGGGTGGGCCTGCCTCATTAGTATTCATAGAGGGGGGCGGGCCTGTCTCATTAGTATGCATAGAGGGGGGTGGGCCTGCCTCATTAGTATGCATAGAGGGGGGTGGGCCTGCCTCATTAGTATTCATAGGGGGGGTGGGCGTACCTCATTAGTATTCATAGGGGGGTGGGCGTACCTCATTAGTATTCATAGGGGGGGTGGGCGTACCTCATTAGTATTCATAGGGGGGTGGGCGTACCTCATTAGTATGCAAAAGGGGCGTGGCCTAGCTCATTAGTATTCATAGGGGGGGTCGGTCTACCTCATTAGTATGCAAAAGGGGCGTGGCCTAGCTCATTAGTATGCAAAAGGGGCGTGGCCTAAGCCAAAAGGGGGCGTGGCCTGATTCATAAATAGAAGGGGTCTATGCAGTAGCATATAGTAGTGTGCCAAGCCAGTTAGATTGAAATTCAATTGCAATTTAACTGATTATGCATGTCCTAATATTTCAGAACAATTGTGTTAACATCACAATGACCATGTAAACAATGGTCAGTTATTGACATCTGATTCAATGCAACTGACCATCGGTCAGTTGCATTGAAACTGGAGTCATTTGCGCAAGAGGATGAGGCTTGAATACACCATTTTCACACAGCAGCCATGTTGGCACTTTTGCCTCAGATATAATATTGTGATGTCATAAGTAGACACTGTCATGGCTGCTGTTTTAAACGGATGTAAAAGCGCGTATTACATTGCCAGCTATTACTAAAATTCCAAGAATCAATCCTAGAATACACATTTTTTTAGCTCTGCTGGAATTTTTGAAGGCTCCATCTATGTCACCATCTTCATACATCTTTTTCGCATTTCCTGAAAAAGTAATGATTTCAATTATTTACCAAATCTATTCATTATAATTTCTAGATTGAATAATTTTCCAGACTGAAAATAATGAATTAATAAAATGTATATGTCTTGGGGGCATCACCTCCCATTTACGTATTTATTTTGATATGTGTTCGCCTTTTTTGTTTGTGTGTATGTATGATTATGTGGGTGTGGCAGACAGTTTACCTGTCCACCAATTGTCAGTTTCAGTGTTTGAGTCTGTTAGTGTGTTTCGCACTTATGTTGTTTTGCTAGTTGCATTTCCTCATTTATGTGTAATAAAGATGTATATATTTCAATTTGTACATACAAATACTTAACTATATATATGACTAATGGGCATTTTATTTGCAGCCAATGTCATTTCATCTTGATTTTGGTCAGGCAGCACCACCGGCCTTCCTCCGTATATAGCTACAATTTGCAAATTGAGTTATTGTACACTGACCGCTCCAAGTGAGATCTGGACATAGAGGTCCAATAGGATCGGAGGCTAGTCATGCTCTAATCTAATCTCTAATCTAATCTCTAATCTCTGTGACGCTTGCCAATTAGAGTCTCTAGAAGCAGGCAGCATGTTCTAAAGCTGCTCCAGCAAAATAGTTAAGACATCAAGACTCTGGATTTTGTGATAGAAAACTGCCAGAAAAGGTATGCAACTTATTTATCTATTGTATGTTGATGCATTTGCTATAAATGGATTATAACGCATATTGCAGATCAATAATTCTTATATAATACGACAATGTATAAGCTTGTATTTACAAATATGTTTCTATCTGTTGCAGTGTCACGGGCAATTAGACCATATTGGATTTTAAGATTCAAATAAAGCCTTGTGTACATTAAATGGCAGTTTTTATTATTGTGTTCTCCAACAGTTTTGGACTAAATAGATAATGGGTAAAATGACTTATGCCTGATATTTCTGTCAATCTGGTATCGTACATGCTTTGTGTGAAAACATACACTGTGAAGGACCTGGGGACAATTTTGGTTGCTCAACCAAAATTAGTTATGCACAGTCATTGGACAACTTAGTTTAATAAAAATAACCACGGGGGTTTTCAGCTTATTGTTAATCAGGATTATCCACACAGTGATGCATACATTGCAATCATTGTCTATGTGTTTTGTGTAACAGACAAAAAGGCAGCTGATGTAAGTTTAGCCACTTGTGAAACTCCATTTGAAAGTTTTGAAATGGTTATTATAGCTTTTACGTTTTGTGAAACAGCAGAAATTCAAATTCTTTATAACCAAAAACTGGTATTACCAATACATTGGGTTTCTAAGAAACCTAAACTGGTATGGTAAAGAGGACAAGTTCATAACCTAAAGCTTAGTTTTTTGTGAAGAAAATTTTTTTTAGAGTGATCCTTATAGATAAACTAAACTAGGAAATTTATTTTTGATTCCTAACAATTTCAGCCACTTTCAACCATGGCATGGAGGAACTGAGCAGATCCTCCGTAACTTCTTGCTCCACTCCACCCAGGTGTAAATGGGTACTTGGCTACAGGCAGGGATGGCAATTGTAGAGTGCTTGTAGGTAATTCTGTGTAACGGGCTGTATACTCCCCAGGAAGTTGAAAAAGGCTCAAGCTTGAACAGGCCTGCCATTTACATTGACTTTTTCATTTTTACTATAATACAGACAATTGCAATACTTACGTGACATAACCATGCCTGCTATCCCAAATAGACAACAGCAAAACAAGCAGATAAAAATTGATGGGATGCAGTAATTAGTCGGAGGGGGTGGCTTCTCTTGTGTGATTCTGTGATGGTGTTGCTGCATATCACTACCATCATTTAGTCCCGGAGGTGGAAAAGGGTAAGGCGCTTGAAAAGATGGTTGTAGCCCTGGTTGCAATGGATATGGTTGTCTTGGATATGGTTGGCTTGGATATGGTTGCATTGGATATGTTTCTGGCGCTGAAGAAGGATGCCTCATGCCCAGCGTTGGGTAGATTTGTGTGAATGCCTGGTTTTCTGTAAAATGCAACAGACTCCAAAACTACAGTACTGTGCAAAAGTCTCAAATTGGTGCTACAGCAAGGAAATACATTTTATACGTTGTTATTGTGTTGCCTGCAGGGTGGAACATACTTACCCCGTATGACTTACAGACATAGTAAAATAGGAAAACAATAATAAAGAAGTATGTTTATTCTGGTTCAATAACAGAAATGAACCAGAAGAAACTTACTTTTTTATTATTGTTTTCCTATTTTACTATGTCTGTAAGTCATTTCAGGATCACTTGTGAGCAAATAACACATAATGCATTATGGTAAATCAAGACTTTTACACAGTACTGTATATATTACTTCTAGGCAGTGTACAGCACCCAGCAAAATTAGAACAACTGTCAAGAAGGACCAGGAGGGCATCATGTAGGCAAGCAAGCATGACCCTCATTTGCATCCGATTTTGCAGAATAAGGGCCATGCAGCATAGCTTGTATTTTTTATGGGATTATATGTGCATCCTGTATTACAGCTTTATTACACGCTGTTATTTTTCCACCGTCACCATTTTCAGGCAGTGAAAATAAAATTTAATGTTATCACTGCATGACACTATCATAGATAATACCTAAGTATGACGACGGATGGAATTTTTTTTTTACTCTGGCTCATCCTTGTCCATATGAGATTCGCTCACTGAGCATTTTACGCATACTTGCGCTAATTCCTAGATCACTCCTGGTTGTGCTTGACCGCTCACGGACATACGTGAAGAGAGGAAAACATTTTTAACATGATGAAAACTTTGCCTCACGGATGCCTCACAGATGCCTCATGGATGTCTGACTACGGACTTTCAGCGAGCATTTTATGGACGTCCGGCGAGCAATCTATGTCTGCCTCACGTACATTCGAGGAAAGCATTTATATGTAATTAGCAGACCCACAAGTGAGCTATAACTGAATTCAGTTGTACAAATGTCTCACTATCTGAACATCTGTTTGGGACACATACTTTTTTCTGGACTATGTTAAACTGCTTCAGTAATCCGAACAATTCATTACAACGAACAAAAGCACTGGGCACCCAAGTGTTTGTTATAATGAGTCTTGATTGTATACCATGTCCTTGTGGAATGGGAAGAAGAGCTATTAATAACATTTGTGAGTCACCCATACCTTTCACTTGTGATTTTTGTCAGAAATATATGTTGCACACGTGTGTTTTGCTTCAACTCCTTCATTTTTCATCAGCCATGAAAAAGCTAAACGTTTCTTTCGCATGAATTCCTTCTTAGTGGATCTACTTTGGAAAATAATCTTGTGTCTGACCTTCTTTTCCTATTTTGTATATATATATATATATATATCTTTATATATATATATATATATAGACACATGGGAAAACCCTCGTTAAGCAGTGTTTAGACAATTGTAATTGCCAAATTAGCCCAGATAGCATTTCAGATGGCCCGATCTGGAATGCTATCTGGGCTAATATTTGCAATTACAATTGTCTAAACACTGCTAAATGATGATATTCTACTTTATATATGTATGAGGGTTTTCCCATGTGTCTGTACCCATGTGGGTATAGACATGCCCTTAATGAAACTTTCCCCACTTCAAAATGTGATGACCTAAGCGATAAAAATATAATCGAGTGACTCGAATAAAGTTGAATAATTTTAATTATAAAAATTTATTGACTTACCATGCGGTTGGAGAGGATCTACCGTCAAAATGGATGGCATGTTACCGTGGCCCAAAACATTTTTAATCTTCGCTCGATTCCAACTTTCATGATTCAACACAAGAAGTCTCAGCACTGAGGGACTAGATTTTATTCTGTGGTGAATTTCTTGTTGCCTGAAGTTCTCAACATTTTCTCCATTGATTTCTATGATGCAATCGCCTTTTCTCATACCTCCAGCCCAAGCTTCGGACTTCCTACTGAGATGAGTCACGATTACAGCACGCATTTCCTCATTTACATAGATGTCAAATCCATATTTTGGACATTGCGGTGTGATTCGTAAAACGTACAAAATCGGATAAATATCATCTCTTCTTTCTGGAGTTAGAAATATAAAAAAAAATTACTAAGAGTGATGTCATATCATTTTTAACAATGAGCACATATTTCAATGGTTACTGATTAAATTTAAGTAGCATAATCTTAACAGTTTGATTCCACCACCCTAGATGTATGCATAAGTTGAGCTGGTCAATTTACCCTTTTAGGGGGCTAGTGTGATGCAGCTGTTGTCATTTCCCAGAAATATACCCAAATGGTGGCCAACTTACATGATATTTAAAGAGGCTTGCGTGATATGTAAAGAGGTTTGTGTGATATATAAATAGGTTTCTGGGATATGTAAAGAGGTTTCTGGGATATATAAAGAGGTTTCTGGGATATGGAAAAAGGTTTCTGGGATATTTAAAGAGGTTTGTGTGATATGTTAAGTGGTTTGTGAAAGTATGAAACTAACATATGGTGCCCTATTTGTTTAGTGTCCTAATATGGTCAGCTGCGATTAATGCTACCTGATTTCATCTGTTCAGTAGTTGCATCATTGAAACATTAGCATTTTGAAACTTTGAATGTATATTTTAAATTGCATGGTCATTCAAGGACAAATTTTTCGAATTTTTACACAAAATAAGTTAAGAAGTAGAGAGTGCAATATTAGGTTACCTGTTTCAACAGGCTGTATCATTTAATGATAAAAAAATATTCCATCATTTTCAATGATTTTGAAAAGTGAATTATATGCAACAATAGAGTCATTAGGAATGTGGAAAATGTGCTAGACTTTCATTGATAGTTCTCATAAGTCAGAATCTTACCAGAAAGGGCACTATACATTACTGAGAGCAGGCCAATGCTTTTTTTTTCAAGTACTACGTAGTTGTGGACTTCCTAGTTGTTATGGTACACTGCAGGTTAAATACACTGACTATACATTTTTTCTGAATTTCTTGTTCACTATGGAGATACTTTTTCAGACTGCCAATGCATAATATGTATACGTTCTGCTGATAATGTGTAATATGCCCATGATTTTACAGTCATACAAAACATTATTCAGATGCTTTTGACTTTTCACATTAAATAACTTCCATAACTTGTAAACTACATTGGCAAATACATTGCAATCACAGTCACTGAATCGCAGCTGTTTACATATACATGATAATGATACCATAGAATTCATCACCGCCTTAAGCTAACTTTTGCTATAGCTCAATCTTGCATGAAATTTTAAAAGTGTCTTAATTGTGTTTGGTGTGACTGTACCTAATGCTGCAATCTAACGAACCATCTCAGGATCATTTAATTCTTATTACACATATATGAGAACAAATAAAAAAATTTTTTTAAACAAATTAACAATTAGAATACACACATTAGTGCACAACAATTATATATGTCATATAAAAGAGATCTTACTTGTTTCTTTTACCAAAATTAAAAACTTTAGTTCTACGCACTATCAATAATTTCTCTATTCATTTACCGCTAAAGTTGAATTGAATGCACAATTTTACAAATATCTTTTACAATACCTTTTACTTTTGATTATATTCCATTTTGTCTTATCATAACCATTCAGCATCTTAACTTGCATATATAATTTGTTCCGTACTCACCCATGTTGAATGTCTGTGTGCAACTATTCACTGAACTGTTCTGCATGTTTTGTTCAGTAAGCGTAAGCTCCACTGGTTATATAGGACATATATATTTTTTAGAGAAATGAACAAATATCAACTGAATGATAAGATGTTTAATATACATTATAATACACTAAAATACTACTCCTAGGATGCACTTTGCTTCAGCCAATCTCAATCAAACAATAGTTTGTCGCAGCCAACTGATGGAACTATCGAGAAACATCTGTGAATATTCACTACAAGATAATAAGTTATAAAAATTATTATTATCAGAAGTTATAAACATTTGTCTCCTCCTACTTAATTAATCCATAGTACATACTTAAAAATAATGGAAAACTGCGAAAATTATGTCTTTTTCTTATATGATAAAATAACGACAGAAAAAAACGGTATCTTACATATATTTGTCCTTGGGTAATCTCTCACTGTTTTACTGCAGTGATGTAGTTTCTTGATCTTTTTATTATGTATCGTCAGGCTATATTGTGGTTTTATTTGCTGTTTTATTTTGGTTGATTTCTAGCCAGAACCGACTTACATTGCATTAGATGCAAAGCAAGTTTTGGAATTTGACATTTTTGACACTTTTTTTCAATACACACTTTGTCATACCTTATTTTGTTGTTATGTACACTCATATTTTACTGAAAAGTCAGTCCAAACAATGTTTCAAAGAGAATTTTGGTGGAACTAGCTATCATGGATCACCAACAAAATGTGAATTTGAAAATGCTACAGAAACTGATTTAAATTTGAAGAAATTAACCATATCTGAGTGAGGGACAATAGAAAAGAGGTATGTCTAAACCTAGAGCAAGTGTATTTCGTGTTGCAGACGTTTATTAAAAGGCTAGTTCCTGCATAAGGTCAAAATTCCATATTTTTGCTATATGCCTTTGTAACCCTGTCCTGTGGACAGGGGACTTGTAGCATTAGTTAAATCCAATGCATATAAATAAAAGGGGCGTTCAATATGAAGTATCGTAATTTGCATAATCCAATTATGATCCATTTGTAACTGCTTAGAGGCTTCTTATCATGCAGTTGCTGTCTATGTCTTATGAGAGGCTATTAGTATGATAAAGCAAATAAACTATTTCTTAGTCTAAGTCTAGACATTTTGCCAAATGGACTGGATTGTCTCAGCATAGTTAAAATGGTTGTAGGCTCTGCCTAATTTAATGTATTGTTGTAGTGAGAACCAATTTTTTATTTTTTTAATACATAATCATATTCCTGGCACGGGCCCAACTTCTCAGTGCAGCGGACAACAGTTTTAAAGCAACACAATCTTGGCGATAATTATTTAGTTTATCTGTTGTTATTGCTTTTAATCACACCTTAAGCATCTCCCAGACTTGTCTGCCATTTATCCACAAAACACAGCGCATGCAATTAAACAGAATTATGTCACATCTGGAGTGATTTTTTTCATGTCAGGAGGTCAAAATTATCCCCAAAGAAGGAAATTCAAGAAAAAGTTCTTTAAAGCAAAATAACATACTAATGTTCAAGTGCTTTAGAGTGTCTGAAATCTTTTGGCCATGGCTGTAGTTAATGTTTCTTGAAAGCACCATATCAAGATAAAATATAAAGCGTTTCCTGCTGTTTATATATAAGATAGATAGATAATTTTACTTTGCAATTAGGTATCAAGTATATGATTTCAAAACCAGTACGTAAAATAATAGAAATTGTCAAGGATGCCTAGTAACTAAATAGTTGAGGTTGGATGTCATTCACATGAGGCCTCCTCTCTCTCTCTCACCTCATTAATCAACCCTCGGTAGTTGCACAAACTTGCTTTAGAGGGATACTTTCCATATCTATCTATCTATTTATCTATTTATCTATCTATCTATCTATCTATCTATCTATCTATCTATCTATCTATCTATCTATCCACATCTGCTACATGTTATATGTTCAATTATTTCCTGTTTTTCATTGGTATAATTGATGTAAGTACACCAGTACTGTCAGCATGCCATAGTCCTCATTGTGTTATATTGTAATTAAATGCCTATATCTTTAATTGTGGTAAATAAACTTACTTTCTAACTTCCAGGCATTTTAAGGTCTTTACAGGCACCTGAAAGAAATCTGAAATGTTGAAGGTCAGGTGATATCTTAACTAATAAGATTTACAGGATCATTGGAAAAAAGATGACTAAAGCTTTGAGAATATTTTTCATCAGAAGCTGAGATATGAGCTGCTGAAAATGGCATCTTTGACCGACTGACCTTATTTTCAATATTTAAGCTCTACAGGGCAATGACATTCAATTCAAAGTAATTGGATAATTACTTCATGGTTTCATGGTTGGGAAACTTGTTTTTTGGGTTCAAACCTTTTAACATTATATCAGCACTGTATTAGTGACGAATATAACAACCTGCTGGCAGCTCTTCGAAATCCAGGAAACATTGGTATTTAAAGTTATTTTTTCTTTGATTATATTTTTCATTATAATATATGATTAAGAGAAGGTCAATTGGTTTTCAAACTTAAATTGCAGCTTCATTTCATTACTTCTTGCGTCATATAATGTCAATATCTATTAAAAAAATCAAGGAAAAAAGAACAATAATCAAACTTCCCATTGTGGAATGTTATTAGAAACTTGGGGTTTGACCTTTCTGTCTATTTTGTGCTCCTTGGTAGGTTTACATTAACAAAAAATGTAATACATACTGAAAATACACTTGGATATTAATTTTGTATATTTTATTGTCTGGTTTTTATAAGTTTAAGACAATCTTGGATAAAATGTTATAGCTGTGCAATATGATCTTTACAAGATACTGAATAATGATACTATATGATCTTAATACAATACTGAATAATGGTACAATATGATCTAACAAGATTCTGAATAATGATACAATGTGATTTAACACAATATTGAATAATGATATAATATGATCTAACAAGATACTGAATGCTAATATTCAGTATTCATAATAAATTAGGTATTGACCTTTTGCATATTTTCATGATAGAAATTATGGCTGCTGTGACCCTTATTTAATGTCCTAGTGATTGAAAGAGGAAATTCTAGTATAACACCTTAGAGGTGCCATTTGTCTTTTAGAGTAACAGCAGCAATAATCCTAAAATAGGTTAACAAATGCTATGTATTATATACACTTAAACCCCCAGATAATGTGCTGGATTGGCTACACATTCACTGCATGTTGTCACCTAACAGCCCAGCAACCTTATTATGGATTTCTTTGCTAGTTTACCTAGTTAAACAAAGAGATTTTGTAAATTTTTATTGAATTTTTCTGAATTGGATTGCTTGTCAGAACAAGAACTGCGTAACCTCAGCACATGAACATGTAATTATTCTGTAATTTCATTGTTAGACCTTTAATTCCATAAGCCAGCCTATGGATTATCAGACAAAATGATTAATTTACAAAAATTTACACATACATAATTAGGTCGCTGGGCTGCGGGGTGACAACACAGTGAATTGGGTAGTCATCGGTAACACAAATAGATCTTATTTAAGACAAATAAACACGAATAATGTTGCCAACTATTAACGCAATTCCAAGTATGATTCCTGCAATACACATTTTTTTAGCTTTATTAGCCTTTCTGTAGGCACCATCGATGTCACCATTTTTATACTTCTCTTTTGCAGCATCTGAAAATACAAACATGCAGTTCTCAATGATCTGCAATTGACCTATTATACATGGTTTTCATTTGCTTGCTATGATATATTTTTATCCATATTCTACACACTTTCACATTTGAGTTTTCAGAAGAAAATAAAGTATTAGGTCTTACATATTATAATAATTTTTATTTTTATTTCACTGATCGCTTACCAGACATCAGACAAACAATGTCGATATGTAATATTATATTTTTGCATATTTTCATGATAGAAACTATGGCTGCTGTGACCCTTATTTAATGTCCTAGTGATTGAAAGAGGAAACTCTAGTATAAAACCTTAGAGGTGCCATTTGTTTTTTGCAGTAATAGCAAATTTCAATGTCACTTAGTGTAACAGTGCTGACATGTTAGTTTATAAAAGGATTCTTGAATAAACATTATCATCAGTATGATGGTGAATTTCGATGTCATAGCAAATTTCAATGTTACTTAGTGTAACAGTGCTGACAGGTTAGTTTATGAAAGGAATCTACATTATCATCACTCGATCGTGAAGTTCGATGTCATAGCAAATTTCAAATTTTTTCATTTCGTTGTGCATATCACTGAAAGTTTGGGAAAGGCCTAAAGAAACACCATTACTCCATAGAATACAATCCTCATGTGCAGAATTATGAGTCCTAGCTCCAGATGTAAAACTGTAGGGCTGGCCAGTTTACATGTGACCTAGGACTAAATAATAACACAATTCATGACACCATTAGTCACCAATTTTCTTGAAGTAAATGTTACAAAGGAGGAAGTAGGAAAATAGTTAAAAGCCTGTTTTATGCCGATATCCCTAGGATAACTGCGGCCATTATGATTCACAACATTTTGTTGCCAGGGTAACTAATAAGGTAGACCCATGAAAACTATTATTAGCATAAACTAATTAAAACATATTGTGTAAAATGTGCAGTAAGTTTTAATATATATCCAACTAACATTTCTTACTTGGCAATATGGAAATAAGGTATTATAATAACTCATATTTTAAAGCATAAACAACATGGTTGTCACTGTATCACAGTCACTACATTTGTTGGTTTTTTATTGAAAATTATAAAAAATATATAAATTGTGATGCTACTGATTTTTTAATTGGTTGCCATGGAAACCAGCAAAAATAACGTGTTAATGGCTGAAATCAAGGTAAATGGCTCCACATCTAAGAATCATATAAGTTTGATAACTGTGCCAAATTTCATATATGCATCACAAATAGCCCAATTTTCGAGCTAAGCACCTGGAGTACAATACAAAATACCAGGTGACATCATCCATTGCTTTTGTATTTCCAGGTCAAGGTCACACAAGAACTGGCTATTTGAAAAGTCCCAACTGAATTGGTTGAGAAAAATGGGATTAACCAAAGATCCAACATGAAAGTTGTGGCCGTCAATTGACTTGTCGGTAAGTCTAGGGGCGTATCCAAAACATTCTGACATGGATCTGCCCCTGGCCATCATTATTAGGACCCACAAATCTATTGACTGCCACAACTGTAGGATATTCTAACCAAAGAGTCCCATTGCAGTAGGCTTTCACAGTTTTATTGTGGGAAGCGCTGTTGGTCTGGTCAGTTTTCGTGTGACCTTGCATCAAGAAATACTAGCACAATAAATGGTGTCACCCATGCACAATGCTGGATCATATCATCAATAATTGGGCTATTGTGACGTCATGCATTGTACTATTACTTCCAGGTCCTACAGTTAGTTTCATTAAAAAAGGACAGTCAAATTGAAACTAGACAAAGCTGTTATAGCTGGCTACTCAAAACCGGATCGAAAAGTATAGTTATGATATATCAGATTAATTTCTTACATTTGTCAGTGTTTTAACATTTCTGGTGATAAATGTAAGCCGATTATTACCCATAGATGTGGACAGAGCAGCTGGCTTTATCATGTTTAGATCACAGTCAGGTATAGGCCACAACATGCATGGACTGACTAGCCATGTCATTCTCACTGAGATGACATAGCCTTTGTAAACTTGAGGTAAACATTTCCCTGCCTGGCACTGGGTATTGGGTACTGTAGGGTTAGAATAATGCTAATGGGAGGAATCTGAACCCCAATTGGCTGCTGACCTCTTATACATCAAGTCATACATAGTCATGATCATTGATTACCCAAGTTCAGGCCTGCCTTGCAAGCTAATCAAGGTAATGTGTAACTACCTGCGGTGGGTGAATACACCCTTATCACACAGCAGCCATGTTGAAATTTTCACTTTATTGACTTCATTTTGATTGTGTCATCTATTATGACATCATTACTTCTGTGACCTCACCATGGCCATTGTTTACTGATGATGTCACAGTATTATATCTGAGTGCAAAGAGAGGTCAATGAGGCAAAAATGCCAACAAGGCTGCTGTGTTAAAAGGGTGTATGAAACCTGTACTGTTTTATTTCAACACTTACTTGACAGAATCATGCCAGCTATCCCAAATGCCATACAGCAAAAAAAGCAGACACAAACTGATCCGAGGCAGTAGTCAGTGGGAGGAGGTGGCTTCTCTTGAACGACCATTAGATTTTGTGGTACCGTAGGGTATTCGTAATATGGCGTTGGAGGTAAAGGATAGGCTGTGTGGTCCATATCGAAATTTTGATTTCCCGGTTGCCCTGGATACGGTGCTGCCATATCAGGAGAATATTCATTGCCAAAGATGGGATACGTAGGTGGTCCAACTGCCTGAGTGCCTGTAATTTAAATACCAAAAGATTACATCTGCTACTTCGCAAGCGTAATGATTATGCGTCACTGTTTTGAAGAAATTTTAGCAATAAAGTGTCATTGTGACTTGAAATTACTTTGATGAATAAGTTGAAGGTGTAGATACTTCTTTAAATATCATTTCCATTTGAGGGATAGTTCAGTTGGTCAAATTTAGGTGTGCATAATTATTATGCAGGTTTGTATAGTCAGAAATGACCAAAAAAGTTTGATGAACATGAATGAATATTACAAAATATACTAATACATGTAGAAACTGATTGAACGGTAATCTATTATGCATACAGAACACAGATACAACAACTGGTCTCCTGGTGTGACTCTATAACTTTTTGCATCTGAATACAACAAAAAACAAAGGAGATAGTAATAGACTTCAGGAACTAGAGCCTTACAGCGCTGAATCCAGAAGGCGATGATATCGTACATGTAGTGGATTGGCAGAGTGTTAGTGCTGGAGTACTACCAGATGGGGCTGGACATCGTTTGATCCTTTACGATTCAATAATATCTTGATAAATTTGTAATAAAAATATAACTAATTGAGACTAATCATTCAATGCAATGTGTGAATGAGTGAAACATTCTCAGCTTAATTTATTTTGGCAGCTAAGAGCTATCAGATAGGTTTAGTCTTGTCATTAAAACTATATTAAAATTGCATTAAAATGATTAAATTACATTCACTCTTGGCACACCTAGAGTGGCATGCTCTCAACAAAGCTCAAGTGCAATTAGAACATTTATAAAAGTCACATGGTAAATTGTTACAATTTTAATTATGGTCTGTCATTTTAATTGAAAGAATTTGCGGTGCTTCCCGCCATTTTTTTGCCGCTTGAGCCACAGGCCTAAATTACTGATCTCACAACTTCTATAGAGAACAAATTTGCTCCTGTATTATTTACCCAAAGTAGCCCAGTTCTTGACCATTCTGAATTCCCTCCAATCCCTTCCCAGGCACTAGTTTCTCTTCAGTAGGCCTGGTTCTTAAATTCACCACCAGGGCACTGAGGTGAGTTGCATACAATGCCAAGAGCCACAAAAACAGCGAAATGCCTCGAAAATAGCGCTAATTTAGCATTTTACAGCAAATTACTGCTATCTTTCTCAAAAAACGAGCCAAACATTTGTAATCAATATAGTTTAAAGTATACTGAGCCCTATGTGGAACTGTTCAGCTTCATCTCCACTGAGCTTATTCATTTGAAAATGTTCCTGAATGTTCCACTCTCTCACATCTCATCCTCTGACAATATCCTGAAGGCTTGCTTTGCAACCTTCTGGATAAAAAGCCTACATACCACCAACCCGTCAGGATCAAAAGATGAAACAATAGCTATAGTTGTAGAATAGAAGTACCTTGGGACAAAAATAGACTCTAAACTATCATGGAAAGCAAATACTGATGCAGTTTACAACAAAGCACAACAATGCTTGCACGGCGCCTTAGTTACTTCAATGTGGATAAATCAATTATGACTATCTTTTACAAAACAACAGTTTTAAATTATTGCGCTGGTATGGAGGCCTCTCAGTAAGAAGCAAAAAAACTCAACAACCTGATTACTATCGCTTGGAAACTCCAATAATTTTAAGAGAAAAAAATAACAGATGTAAATTCAACATCAAATTGGCTTAGGTAATGTTTAGAATATGGAAAATTTTACCCGTGATTGAATGTAGCTAGTTATCATAATATTACATATAGACATTGTTTGTGTGATGTCTGGTAAGCGTTCAGTGAAATAAATAAAATAGAACTCCTACAGACATAGATACTTAATAAGATTTTACAAAATATCTTCTGAGCCTTGGGAAGATTGCCAGTGACATCACTGATGTTTGTTTACATTTAAACTGTGGCCAGATCACTGATCTTCACATCCTTGAAAATGACTTAAATAACCTACCTATGGCACATTTGTCTTCCTTAAATAAAATGGAGCAACTTTGCATTGAGGACTATATGTAAAAAGGGCCTGGTTTTATTGTACCAAGGTATTTATTAAATCTTAACAGTCCACCCTCCAACATCAATGGACTCATCCATGTTAGTCTGTTTTCTCAGAAATTGCCATGGTTCAAAGGTTTTCAACAAATATCTGTTGGAGGCCCATCATGTAAAATGCCTAGCAACTCAACAAAAGCTTAATATCTACTAACATTATTTCATTCCTATGAAAACTAGTGTGACTTGATTGGTAACTATGGTGTTTTTTGGCTGTTAACAAAAATTCATCATGAATTTGTGCTTGTGATGCAGCTGTTGTGTCAGTGTGGCCAATGGTCACTGCATTCCAGGCATCTGGCCAGTTGAGTGACACACCCACACTCTGACCTATAAAATCACTGTTCTCACTCTTTCTTAAGTGAAACAGTGTAATTACACAAATTGGATTTGTCAATTGCTCTTCATGTTTCTGATAGCTGATTGCATTTGAAACTGTACACTGTAATTTATTACAAGTAATGGCCAATGATGAAATGGAATTATTCCTCAAACGGTTTTTAAACTCTAGATATGCAATTCAAAAATGCTACACTCACTGAACCTGTCAATTATGTATGTTAATGTGAAAAATTAGACATGATTATATTTTTTTCTAAATTTGGATCTGAATTATTCTATTAGATTTGCAAACATGTCACATTTTTTGGCTGCGAATTACAGAATACTTAAAGTATTCAGGTATTCAAAAAAGAACACAAAAAAATTCCATGCAACATATATATTTTTTCATAGTATGACTAACCAGCAAAGGTCTCTTTTTATAATTTTTTTTTTTTTTTCAAGGACAAATTGGCTTAACAAGCCTTCAGTGTAATTGCAAAGAGCATGACCGGTTAAGTAATACTTTATCATGTTTATTGAAGCCATCAATAAAACAGCACTTAGCATCGCTCTTTATGTTCAATAATTACATTGTTACCCCCCCCCCCTCATTTTTTTATGAAAGCAAAACAGCAGGGGCTGGAGTTTACTAGTCACCCCCCCCCCCCTCCCAAAAAAAACAGAAAGAAGAATATTTGTTGACATTCATTTCAATGCAAGGCAAGGCAGTGATGCTGCATTACTATAATGTGCTCACAGATATTAACATGGGGTTTACCTTCCTTTAATATAGTAGTTAAATCCTAGCACTACTGTTTACACTTTAGAGTTTGCCATAATTTCCATTGTAATCAAATGGCCACAATCATGACAAAAAATTGTCATATGAAACTATGTCTTGTGGACATGTATTATTATATTTTGAATCTTAAATAATCTTGAGATTGCCCCCTCCCAGCCTAGACCCTGTGATCAGCCAAGCGTAACAAGCTGCAGCTGTGACACATATGGGTCCAATTAGTGGCTGCTCAGAGTGCAGTTCAAGTGTCAAACTTAAGTATGACATGTAAATATTAATTATTTAACATCACCTTTATATTAATCATAAAAATACATGCAAAATGATACAAACATAACATGTATTGTATTGATAATTATGCTTAAAATGTCTAGATCTTTGTTATCTATTATCCATGCAGTGCAGATCTAGCCAACGTGGCTTTGGTGGTGTCACAACTGATCAGGTCACAACAGACTACTTTCACTTTTGTTAGCCAATCAGAACAGTTGTAAGACTGCAACGGTAAAATGGCTGATTCTGGACATGAAAGGGCATTTCTCTCACCAAAATATCCCTTACCTTCAAATACACTCCTTGCATGACCTTCAAATATAGTGCTATCAGCAGCTAAATATCTTGGGACTAATCCAGCAGACTTTTATTGCTGAAAATGCTATAGTTTTGCTGTCAGATGAATTCTCCTGAAGTAAGTCCAAATCTCAAGGTTTGTCAACGGGACGACTCATGACCCCTGTGCTAACGCAAAGGGGTCTTCAGGGCTAGTCTAGACTTTGTTAACCAATTCTGACACAGGTCTCTTTTTTAAAGAGAGCTTTTCTTGTCAATAGTATGATTCAGAAATAGATAGATGGATAGATGGCAGATAGATTGCCAGGCAGATAGATAGAGATATAGATAGACCGATAGATAGATAGATAGATGAGGTGACGAGGAGCCCACTCCATGTATACATTTACCCCATTGGAGGTTTTTTTACATTTGACTCAGCATAGACACCGAGGTCAAGGGATTGCCAGTTTATTGTCTCATCAAATGATATCCAGCTGAGATGCATAAAATTAAATTAGTAAAATCAACTGACTTACCCGGTAAAGGATCTATTATTTGAATTGATGGCCAGTTTCCATTGATTTGAATATTTTCATCTTTCGCCTGATTCCAATCATTTTCATTTAACACCAGAACTCTCAGCACTTCAGGACTTGATCTTATGCGGTTGTCAATTTCTTGATGACTTAAGTTCTCCACATTTTCTCCATTGATTTCGATGATGTAATCCTCTATTCTCAGACCTCCGGCCTGCGCTGCAGAATTCTCGCCAAGTCCAGACACAGTTGGTGCATGTTTTTCATCATCCACTTGGATGTTAAAACCATACTGTTGATGTTCCGGTGTGATGCGCAAAACGCACAAACGTGGATGTATCTCACTGTTGTCACCTAACAAAAAGTAACATGTACGCATAAAATAAATATTTCCAAGCGAATAAAAATTGTAGGTGACGTTGCACATGAAAACCGAACAATGAAAATGAGAAAGACCTAAATTCTAAAAATTAACCTTATTTTTAATATGATATCAATTTCTTCTTTCACTGTTTTATGCTACATATTTCACACCAATTTTAATTTTACACTGTAACGAGTTTCCGTAGTAATCTTGCAATTAAACTGTATATTTTACGGTAAAATACTGTTAATTTTGTATGTAGCCTACCACCGTAAATATTTTACGGCAACATGCCTTGACTCTACCCTATGGCATGATACTATGAAATTTACAGCTAAGGCAAAGAAAATGGCATTCTACTGTAGGTTATCCAGTAAATTGCTGTGAAATACACCAAATCCACCATACAGCATGTTACCACATTTTTTACAGGACTATACTGTAAAATTATGTACACTATGGCACTGTAACATTTTACTGTTAGTTGCAGTAAATTTCAACTGCAGTATGATACCATAAAATTTATGGTAGATGGCCTAACATTATGTTATTTTAGGAGCTCATTGGTAGGGCCAACATGAAAGTACAACAGTAATTTACAGTAAGGTACCGTTAATATGATTTTTACAGTAGTGATCATCACCACTTAACAGATGCATGTGCTGTAGATTTTACATTAAACATCTGTTTGTTCTATATTACGGTATTATTATAATACCAACTTGTAACCATATTTTTATATGGTATATTTACCATTTAGAGTTGTCAGAAATGCATGGTAAATAACATAAACTAAATTGAATTGAATTTCTATATACAATAATGGTATAGTGTTAAGTGCACCCACCCTTTGTCATGTTGTGTTTATTGTGACGATCCAGTAGCTTCTCACTCGACTGTATAATATGCAGCATACACAGCAAGGTTAATTATTTTGTAAGGGCCAATCCCCAAATGACTAAGCAAAATCGAAATTCATAAAACAAACACCATCTTTGTGGTTATAACTTAAAAAAAAAAAAAACCAGGATGCATTCCTGGAAATATTTTATAGGACATTGCACCAATTTAATCTTTTGAACTGAGGAAAAATTATCCCTTTCAATACAGGGAAGAATATATATAAATGTGTAACCACACAGTGATCTCACAGCACGAGTCTTCTGTGAGCAAAAACACCAAGAACAGCCTTCACTCAAGATTGTCCCATGCTATGTTTGAACCTACTACTTACCTACCTACCTAACCTAAGCCTAACAGTCTACACCCTAACCACTACAACAGCCAAATATATTTCTCCCAAAAGCAGTGGAATTATGGACTCAATGAAATAGATGCTCTTCCATGACAATTATATTAAGCCTAAGTCAAATGAACATTTCTTCCCAGTATTGTTGCTCAAAGCCCTCTAGTCCATTTATGATAGTATTTTTAGAACATGTTTGTGATATTGTTTCATTGTAATTATGTACACTCTGTTTTAATCTCATTTATATGTCTTTTATCAGATTACATTTAAATTTACATTTTATTGTATCTCATCATGATAATAATATAGCTAATCACTCGACTGTGAACATGATGCATACTTCATGGTTTTGGACTTGATAAGGGCCAAGTCCACTCCTTACTCTTAGGCCAAAGCAATGAAAGTTACTCATGGAAATCACCAACCAACATGAAATAATCAAATTTTCCAATGAGTTACACAAATTTATAATATATTATCCATTTCAGACTATAACATTTCTGACAAGATGTTACGAAGATTTATGTAAATATTTGCACTTACCATACAAATGCAACATTTTACAGATAATCATAGAAAAAATTATTAAAATGTTATATGTAGTGAATTCAAACTTCTTGAAATAACTTGAAGCACACAACTACAAGTCTTCGATATACTTTCTTGCAAATCGAACCTACTGAAATCAGAAAAATTGACGTAATGGCCCTTTTTGCAACAAATTTGGTGCTTGTGCCTTCTCACACCTAGAAGATATTAATTTAATCTCCATATGGCTTTGAGAGATATAAAAAACTACTTATCCTGAGCTTGTGAATAATTGCTTTTATCGAAATGCCAGCGAGCACAATTCGTTAAATAAATAAGCAATACAAATAGTAATAAAGTAAATAAACATAATTTTCATGGACTAGAAACTTTCACATTATTATTTACTCAACAATATGGAGTTCACTACCATAGCACGTTGGCCCAATGTTGCCATTCTTGGTCATACGTCACCCACATAGGGTCGACATCAATATGATGTCAAATGCTCTCTGGGGTGGTCATAATGCTTAGCACTGTCTTAAAACAGATGTGGTTCTAATATGGGTGGTCTTTATTTTGTGATTCACTGTATATAAACTAGAAATCTCTTTGAGTTGAGAGCTATTAAAAAAAATCTGATATTTGTTTTAGACGTTTTGACTAGGTTTTAGTCATTTTCATTAGTGACAGCTTGATTGTTTCCAGAATGACTGTCCCTTTTTTTATTGAGAAGTTAATCAGCTTAATCTATCTAACAAATTAGCCAAACTTACGTATTGTCAAGGTCACGTATTTAATTAGCCATAATGACTAAAATATATCATGGACTAATGCTGCTTTGCGTTGACCAATGCTAACTTATTGGCAAAAATGGCGATCAGTGGTGGGATTATAACTTTACGTCCTGTATTTCTGCACCTGAGGGGCTAATTAGGACAGGCAGGGACCATGGCAATGAGATGAAGGAACAGCCATCCAACTTAGGCTCCACCGGGAATTGAACCCCACACCTGAGAATCAGGAAGACTTTGGTAATGTTTAAGGTGGGTGTTATTTGCTGAAAATAGTTTTGACACACATGTTAAAGACAGTGCACACCCAAAAAATAACATAACTATTAATCAAACAAGTATTGTCCCAAAAGAAATAAAGATTACTTATTGCTTTATATTACTCAGATTTTGACAAATTTCTTACTGATATTTCTTATACTTAGTATTGTGATGGCAAACCATGTTCTACTAACACGCAAAGAAAACAGTTTATCAAGCATAGGTAAAGAAAAATGTGTGCAAGACAAGAAGAGTATATGTATATAAAAAATGTTTAACTTCAGTTTTTTTTTGTTCTGATAATCACTTGACTGTGTTTATAATTACAGACTCTCCCATTGACATTTTGACAATCAAATTAGTCAGTTTTATCTAACAAGTTAGTCGGCCTTTAATTTAATTGTCTAAGACTGTTACTAGCAAGTTAGTTAGAATGACTGAAAGGTTAATCATAAATGTTTCGCAAGTTAGCTGTATTGACAGCCTACTTCAGTGACATTATATACATTTGTACATTTCAGTGTGTTTATTGAATACACTTTGTTCAAAGGTATACACAATAATAATAGAGTTAATAAAAAATGTTAATTATTACACAGCTTAATAATTGGAAATGGCGCGAACCCTGACATACATGTATCCAAAAATAAGAGTATTCACAGCAACTGTAGGCAAGTAGAAATGGGAGATGCCGTGGCCAAGAGGTTAGAGTGTTTGCCTTCAAATCAAAAGGTTGTAAGTTCGAGTCCCCACCATGGAAAGGAGGAACTGAGCAGATCCGTAACTATTTGCTCCACTCCGCCCAGGTGTAAATGGGTACTTGGCAACAGAACTCAGAATATTATATGCATAATAATTATATTCATTGTATATGTAATATGAGAGGACACCTACAAGACATGGTGTGTCACTGGTGAGGTGCCCCCCGGACTTCAGAGAGACTCCAACAAAAATCGTTTCAAAACAACAGTATATTCAGTTAAACAGAAAAAGTTCTACAACCATATAGGAGGAAATATCGGAGCACAGAGCAATAAAAACATAATACAAGGCCAAAAAAAAAACACACATGTATCAGGATGGCATTATTACACTGTAGGTGGGGTAAATGGGTAGATCAAGAAGATGAGGCAGAATTGGCAATTGCAAAGTGCTTGACCCCCACATAACAGGTTGAGAGCTGAGAAAAAAAAGGCTCAAGTTTGATCAGGGCCTGCCAAGGGCGTAATTGTTAGGTTGGCAGTTAATTTCCATTATGTAATTGACGACTTTAAATCCCAAGACACATTTACATTGAGACACATCGCGATTTAAAAAGGCTGGGCATTCATACCGCCTACTGGTAAAGTCCAGTTTGCCATGTCAGCCAAGAAACTCACTTTTAAATTTCACAGCATAATTATGTACAGGTTCTATGAATCCTTGACCTCAATATTTGTGTATACAGACATTCGGGAAAACTGTACTCAGGATTTTTTTGATATTGTGTTCCAATTTTGGGAAATGGCAAGCGTCCGGGAAGACTGCGCATTTGTTTGTTGCTCATGCGTGACTCCATAAATTTCCAGGGGTGTTTATGAAAGGGAAGAAAAAAAAGAAGTCAGCAATGTCAACAGTATGAGGGAGTAAAATTTTCCATACTTCATGTTCCCAACATTAGCATTTGCACAAAACTTCCACATAATGTCTAATGTCTAAATAAAATTTTCCTACTACTACTACAAGCTAGTGGAAGTTTTGTGCAAATGCTAATGTTGGGAACATGAAGTATGGAAAATTTTGCCCTCTGGTCATTTAGACATTTTATTATTCACCAACACTCGAGTACATTAATTTACAAGTATATGTGACAAAAAGCATGTACAAAAATAACATATAATGTGTTGGAAGGGGATACATCCGAGTATTTACAAAATACCATTACCCAAGGGTGGATGTATCCCTTATTTTATTTAACATTTAGAATTTATTATTAACAAAGTGGCAAAAATAGAGAAAAAAAAAATTACAAAAAAAATAATAATAATAAATAAATAAAAAAAAACAAAAAAATAAAAAAACAGTACAACACGAGTATGTGTCATAACACATTGCAAAATAATACAATATTTCAACTTATTGAGAAAATTACAATTTAATTACAACTTTAATTAATTACATTTGTACTTGACAAAACATTTAGTAAATAATTTAATATTGTTCTTACTTTAAATATTTATGGGCAAGTGTAACCATAAATGTGGTGATCGTGACAAGAAACTTTTACTGTATATTTGTGAGGTGTGTTGAGGTGCTTGAAGGCCAAATCTATTTCTAGTTGCATAGTTATGTGTTGGGATTTCAAAGAGATTTACTATGCGTTTTGGGAGTATATTATTTACATATCTATAAGAAATTTAAAGAAGTTTTTAATCACGGTGTCACATTCAATGTACATTACAAAATATATGACCCAAGCCGAAGCTTCTGTACGACCTATTAGGAATAATAATATACAATTTGGAAAGTTACAAGCATAGAACTAATCTATAATACAAATCTATTTTACGATATAGTATATATAATAATAATAATAGCACACATATAAAGCAGTCCATCGTACGATTCAGCACCTTATAGGGAATAATGATTGCACAAGTGATTCTTATATATTTCTATGCATACATTTTGACAAGACTAATCTGTACAGTTATAAAAAAATTATATTCGTATTATTTTGTGAATTCAGCCAGTTAGTCACAGTGGATTTGAAGCTACTAAGTGATACTTTGCTTCTGATGTTACTTGGTATGTGCATCAATGTGAACGGTCTGGGCAACATTGTTTCTATATTGGCCGCCATACAACATCATATCAACGTCACCAAATTGAATGTATTGCCGATGTGGTCCCGATTTATTTGAATGTTATCTTGGTATGACCTTTCAAAATAAATACATTTTTAAGTAAAAATTAAAAGTCAAAGTGATGTTTTTTTTTAATCTTTTTGTATTTTATCAAAAAGGTCATAACTGTTTGATGAATAAATCAATAAACTGCTATTAATCAGTCAGAAGTTTCGGCAAATACATACAGACTGATTCATCAGGAAAAGGTAACAGCAATTTTTGATGTCTTATAACAACCAATATTTGTTTTCTATTAAAATATGATAAACATATAGAACGACAAACCTCCATAGCCATTTGACTAACAACTTAGTTAGCTTCATTTATCAATTGATAGTCAGCCTCAGACCATTAAAGTGACTAATAAGACTAACAAACCTGTTAGATAAACCTGACAACTACTAGCAATTTAGTCAAAATGACTGAATAGTTAGTCTGATAATAATAGCTGCCTTGACTAACAGCTTAATAAATCATTTCAATGACATTGATAAATGACTGCTTGCAAGAAAATGTCCTTTTTTGGAATTCAATATTGTTTTGGTCTCACCACTTTTGTATAGATATTCGGGAAACCTGAACTGAGTTTTTTTTCTCTCTTTTTATTCTGCTTTGACAGTTTCTGGGAACTGCATTCTAATTCATTTCTCGTGCGTGACACAAGATAGGTTAGAAGGGGCAAAAACTAAGACGACATCAAATGTTGCTAAAATAGTTAAAGGTGCACTGTCTGTCAAATTTGCACATTGAAAAAATGATATAAATCAAAACTGCCTTCTTATCCCATGATATTTTTCACCATTACATTCCCACTTTTGCACAACAATTTAGTTTTAATTTACAATGAATTATATAAATATTAGTTTTTCATGCCATCAAAAACTCAATATGTAAACAAACTCAGTGATGACGTCACAATACTGAACGATGGTGATGATGTCATTGCCATTGTGTTTCCAATGTTTTGGTCTGGATTTTATCTCAATGTATAATTTTTTTTTACTTTATGTCTTATAAAATCATTAATTCACATAAATTTAGTGTGCCTTGATTAATAAAGGTAATTTTCAACCGTTTGATAGCGTCTTAGAAAATTGCGAATTTGACAGACAGTGCAACTTTAATGCTGTGGAGTCCAACATTATAGGGTGAAGCAATGGTTGAACTGCTAAACTCCTTGATGACATTGTGGGGGTTCGAACCCACGACTTTGTGGATATGTTAATTAAATAGCAGACAAACACTTTGACCCCTACGATCTATAAACAAACATTGATAAGTTGTAAAGTTGTTAAAATTTAATACGAAACTTGTCTGGCATGTGACAAAAAAAATAACAAATACATATTTGAATATTTGTTATTAACATTTTCACTTCGCTGCTATTTTAAAATGTCAATGTCTCTATACTATTTACACCTAAACATTCATTAAAGAAATAGTGTCCTTATCAAGTTGATGTGAAAGAAAATGTGTTTTAAAGATTTATCGAGTAATTAATTTGTAGTCTAAAATACTGTTTTTGCATCCTAATTAGCAAGGAGAATTCATGATGGCAACTTAATAAAAAAAAATAGTTTACACATTTTCTGTGATAGAATATATA
The DNA here is from genome assembly GCA_932294295.1 of Alitta virens. NCBI lineage: Eukaryota > Metazoa > Annelida > Polychaeta > Phyllodocida > Nereididae > Alitta > Alitta virens. The sequence continues at coordinate 8,013,793 of OW028585.1, read as the reverse complement.
CAACTGTCTAAATTGTGCAGTTGATAAAAGTCAGTTTTATGGCACTTTAACAGTCCATGCATCGTCAGTTCATCCAAATTCTATTTATATATATATTAATACAGTTGGTTAAATTGATATGTAAACTTTCATTCACATGTAAGGTGAACATTTGCTCATGATGTGTCATTGGTACTATATGGACCTATATTTTCTCCAAGTTTAAGTTCCCTGACTCAGGCATTCATGGCAACTGATAATCCCAATTCCACTGAAGCTTGCCATTAAAGACAGAAATTTAGCTACAGTGAGACCATCTGCCCTCTGGTCAAGTCTACCAACTGTAATTGGTATGTATGTGAGTGAAATCTTCATATTTTGAAAATTTGGTCACAGTGTTATATATATGTGTTGTCTTTTCCTGCTTTATGTTGTCTGTCCTGGTAATGAGCAACACCGTGTTAACCTTTTTTTGAATGCAACTAAATTTATTAACAACTTCTTGTCTCTAGATGATATAACTAAGTTTACAGCAATAATGACAAACAAGGAACCTGAGTTATTAATTAGTTTAGGAAAGTTTCTCCTTCAAGCTGATGTGTAGAGAAAACCATCTCCTGTATCCACACAGTTATTAATTTAGTTTATTAGTTTATTAGTTATGATGTGCTTGTCATGTTTTGGACTTTGAGAGTGAAATGTTTTTATTAGCGGCTTGTATTTTTTTCTATTGTGTATGTCGATTTTAAACACGTATTATAAGTTAACTTGGTGGCTGGAACCTTGATTATTGAAATTTTATTGCTTTCTGTACTTACATTAATGTCTCTTTCATGTTATCTTTTAACTGAATGACATATGTATCATTTATGATATTTTACATGTCAATAAAATCTATATATATATATATTCTATGATGAAATAAACGAGTGCATAAATTATTATGTTGAATAAAGTATGTATATGGCACTTGCACAGTCCACTTGTTAATTTTTCTAGATTCTGCTCCATATAAAGTGCTCCATTGTAATACTTGTAATCATGTGCAAATCTTTTGACATTTTTTTTATGATAAACAAGTTAATGCAACCTTTCAACAGGTGGCAGCACTTGTCAGTTGCACTTGTCAGTCGCAGTATGACATCTAGTGGTAATGCACTGGTTGTTATTTTTATTAAACATAAGTAGATGGCGACTGCTACTGCCAGAAGAGTGCATGCCAATATCCAAAATAGTCAAAATATTCCAAAACAGGTGTCTGAGCAAAAATAAAATAGAACCAGTCAACCAAAATCGGCTCACCGGATATTTTTTAGTTCATCTCTGTCCCATGAGAGGTCGCTGCAATAATGGCCTCAACAGCATGTTACCAGTTGCGGAACGGCGGATTTCAACCCAGAATAGATTTAAATGGTTACAAGAATAAAGAATTAATTATTAAGAAGACAAAATGTGCTTTATGTGAAATGCTAAATTCTGTCAATATAATGGTTGATATCTTGGAAAAATTGCAATGAATTTATTATTTAATTACAAAATGCATTGATGAAAAATTATAATTATTTCAATAGTTGGAATTTATGCACAATATGCACATTTTTATTTTGTATTTGTTTTCTTATTATCATTACATAAATTTAGGCATACATGGTGTAAAATTCCATCCATTAGACTCCAGTATAATGGCATTGCAAGTCCAAGTTGCTCAACTCCAAGTAAGCAGCATAAAGTCATAAAATCTCCAATTTTTTCTTCACAGTACCTTCGAGTATTCACTTCACTCTGTCCTGCCCACCTGAATCCTGTCCTAATCACTTTTTTTTATAGTTTTTGACAACTTTTTCATACTTTTTAAGCCAGCATGTTTGTTTATATGGCACTTGACCCAGTTGTGCCCAGCATCGGCGCCCTCTGTTGATTGACAACACGATCACTGCTGCCATCTACCGTTTTAGGACAAACAGTGTCGTCGGCAAAAGTTTCGTCTGCAAGTATTTTGTCTGCTATTATTTTGAAGTAAGTGCACCAAATAATATAAAAATCTCAGCTATTTTCCTGTTGAATTTACAGATCCAAAATTTGAGTTACATGTAAAAGGGGAGGGGCTGAATACTTTTTTGATACAGTATGTGATGTACACTCCTCATTACACTTGCCTTAGGCAAAGGTTGTACATGCATGTCAGGTAGAATTATATGTCAGGACAATTGTTGTGTACACTCCTCGTTACACTTGCCTTAGGCAATGGTTGTACATGCATGTCAGGTAGAATTATATGTCAGGACAATTGTTGTGTACACTCCTCATTACACTTACCTTAGGCAATGGTTGTACATGCATGTCAGGTAGAATTATATGTCAGGACAATTGTTGTGTACACTCCTCATTACACTTGCCTTAGGCAATGGTTGTACATGCATGTCAGGTAGAATTATATGTCAGGACAATTGTTGTGTACACTCCTCATTACACTTGCCTTAGGCAAAGGTTGTACATGCATGTCAGGTAGAATTATATGTCAGGGGCAATTATTGTGTACACTCCTCGTTACACACTTCCGCAATGAGCAGTGATCGTGTTGTCAATCAACAGAGGGCGCCGATGCTGGGCACAACTGGGTCAAGTGGATTCAGGTGGGCAGGACAGAGTGAAGTGAATACTCGAAGGTACTGTGAAGAAAATATTTGATATTCTGGGGTGTTTTATAGATATAGATGAACGGATACATTAACAAGTGACGTATAAAATATTAAAAGCACTGATTAATTTCCATAAATTATAGCTCACTCATATAATTAATGTGTTCCACATTAATATGCCAAACATGAGTACAATTGAAGTAACACACATTAAACAGTACAATTAAAGGAACATTAATTTTAAATAAACCAAAATACTGACCATTATTAACAAAAATCCCACTAAAACACCAGTGTTAACGCAAATTTCAGCTCGACCTGATAAATGTCTTGCTCTTTCAAAATTTCCTATGTCGTACTGTTTTCTCGCTTGAACTGAAAATAAGAACATCGAAGAATATTACTATTAACTACCCAGATAGCATTCCAAATCAGACCATTTCAATATTGGCTGCGGTGAGAACAATATTATGTGAATATGACACTGTCATGACTTTTCCAGGGCAACATAACATTTTAAAATTTGGTGTTGCTAATGGCAACAGCCTATTTATTGGCATGGCTATGATATGATGATTAATTGGCTTCAAATGGTTGTTCCATTGATCATTTGAACAACAATTGCAGTCCATCTTGCCTATTTAAATGCAGGTCACTCGTTATAAATATATATGATGCCATTAAACAATGCCTATCTGCTACGGTATCAGTGACCTCTGGTGGTATTTCTCCCCATTTCTGAAATAATTAAAGGTTAGCCTACCCAGTACCCACTTAGTATGATGCAGTGCCATAGATAGATATGGAAAGTGCAGCCCGTTAAGGCAAGTTCTTGCTGCTAGAAAGGGTTGATTGATGAGTTGAGAGAAAGGGGGAGTTCAACCAGGTTACACATTTACCCCATAAGATAAAAACATAAGATAAGATAAAACTTTATTTATAGTCGGAGGTGCAAGACAAAGAAAAAAACAACCTATAAAGCTTTTAGCCGACTGGAAAAAATAACAATAACAATGAAAGAAGATATATATACAGATGGTTAGAATGAGATTATGACTTGATCATAAATTATTTTGCTGACAGATTATACATGATCCAAAATTACACCTTTCTAAGGAATTACAACATCTTAATAAATCTTTGAACTTAGCTAAATCATCTACTTGTTTTAGTTCAACAGGTAAGGAATTCCAAATCAAAGCACCTTGATATATAATAGATCTGAAACCATATTGCATAGTGTTGTAAACAGGCTTCACTAGCTTAAGATTATCTCTCATTTCATATGGCGTAATCTGCCTAGTGAAGAATGAACTTGTGATAGGTTTTGCCATGTCATGGAGTTATTTGTAAACAAATTCTGCTAGACTAGTTTTCCTTGTTACATAAAGCATTTTTTTGCATGTTCTTTCTAGCAGGTGGTTGTATCGGCTATCATAATCACTCTAAACTAATCGTATTGCCCTTTCATTTAGTTTCTCAAGTTTCTTGTTTTGTCCTATAGTGAAAGAAATGGATGGAATCTCTTGCCTCAGCATATACACTGACTACAAGGGACAGTAGCTAGTTATTAAGGCTGTTCTATTACGTACCTGCAAACATGATGCCCGCCATCCCTATCGGGCAACAGAAAATTATACAGACAAGAGCTGAACGGATGGTATAATCAGGTGGACGAGGTGGCTTCTCTTGTATAATCATCTGATTCTGTGGATCCATGTGGCTTTCGTAAATCAGGCCTATTGGAGGAGGTGGCGGAAAAGGTGCTTGGAGTGTATTCAACTGGTGAGTTTCTGGTTGCCGTGGGTACGGTAGCTCAGGATACGGTTGCTTTGGGTATGGTGGAGAATCTAGTTGCCGTGGATAAGGTTGATCCGTATTTGGTTGCTCCAGGAATGGTTGCTCTGGATACATTTGCTCCAGGTATGGCTGCTGTGGATATGGTGGAGAATCTATTTGCCATGGATACGGTTGATCCGTATTTGGTTGCTCCAGGTATGGTTGCTCTGGATACATTTGCTCCAGGTATGGCTGCTGTGGATATGGTGGAGAATCTATTTGCCGTGGATACGGTTGATCCGTATTTGGTTGCTCCAGGTATGGTTGCTCTGGATAAGGTTGCTCCAGGTATGGCTGCTGTGGATATGGTGGAGAATTTAGTTGCCTTAGGTAAGGTTCTGGATCCCTAGGAATACCTTCATTCTCATGTGTTAGATGGAGTGGATCGAACGCCTGGTTTTCTACAAAATCAAGATCATCCAATTTATTTTTGTTAATTGCGTTGCCTTAAAAATAAAACGCCAAAACATAATGATTTCTGACAAAAATAATACACCCTTTTCACACAGCACCAATGTTGGCATTTTTGCCTCATTGACCTCATTTTGATTACAGAATTTTTTATGACATCATTACTGCTCCATTGTTCTTGCACTCTCTGACCTCACCATGTGCATTGTCCACTGATGACATCACAATATCATATCTCAGTGCAAAGAGACTCAATGAGGCAAAAATACCAACATGGCTGCTGTGTGAAAAGGCTGTATGGTAATGCATTATGTGTCTGACAATTTTTCAAGAAAACATAATTTTAAAGTTGAGGAAGATCCTTTTTTCAAATTTTTTCAGAATCTGTAAAAAATATCTTGTAAGTTGGTTCCTCCCTGTCGAGAATTTTAATGACCATATTTGAGAAGTTTTATTTCAATTCTGGAATTAAACTGTTGGGCAACCAGTAAGGTTTAACTAAACTGTATATGGAAATTGATTGACTAACCCAATGGTTGGCTGGTATCTATTATCTTAACTGATGGCATGCTGCCATGTATCAGAATATTTTCAGTTTTTGCATGATTCCAGTCTTCTTCTTTCAGCACTAAGACTCGGAGAACTTCAGGACTAGATTTTATTCTGTGGTGAATTTCTGGTTGTGTTAAGTTCTCTACATTTTCTCCATTTATTTCAATGATGCGATGCCCTTTCCTCAAACCTCCAGCACTAGCTACCGACTTCCGGCCAAATCGAGTCACAATTATGGCGTGCTTTTCATCGTCCACTCGGATGTTAAACCCATATTTATGATGCTCTGGGGTGATACGTAACACACACAAGCATGGATGAAGTCCATTATCTTTGTCTGTGTCTGAAATACAGAATTATATGCTTGTCAACTTCACCTGATAAATGAGTACTCTATCAATGATGCAAATTTAATAAATCCATGATATGTATTTATTTGTTAATTCTAGTTTCTATTCTTGGCATATATACACAGCTTTCTTTGCATTAATACGTTTCACTCTAAAAAAATAATTGTAGGTTTTCGGACAAATGATTGTGTTTCTGGTATCCACCTCACAATAACAAAATAATCAAATATTGTTTAGTTGACTTAGGCAATGATTGTTTACAGACAGACTACACATTGTATATATATATAAGAGGGTTGGGTACATTGCCAAATGTGCCCTGTGCATTTTCCATGAGAAAGATAAATGCATGGAAAATGCATCATTTTTAGCTAATTGTAATAAGGCAAAAACCATGGTTTACCATGCGTTTATCCAAACGCATGGAAAACGCACGTGGCACATTTGGCCATGTACAAATGCGACCAAATACATTTAAATGCAAATATGAATGTTCTGTATGCTATCACCCTGCAAACGCAAGCATATTCTGACAATCTTGAGACAATATTGTATAATATTGTCACAAAATTAAAAATCACATTGTCACAATATTGAAAATCACATTGTCGCAGTATGAAAGTGTTGACCCTAGAAAAGTGCAGCAACATTTCTGATATTTTTTCCTGATATTTTTACAAAATTCAAAGTTTATTATCTACAAAAATGTGTAGGCGTTTCATTTGTAGCATGAATTTAAACTTTTCTGACTCAAATTTTTATAAAACGACTCTGAAATTGCCTATCGGCGACGCTGATCATAATTTGATAATGTCAGTAAGATAATATGCCAGGCAGAAAAATTTGCTTACCAAGCAACAATATCACATAAGGCTTGTTGAAAGATAGATGTTTGCCAAATAAACTAATATAACCTGCCAGGTCAGCTATATTGACCGTAAATGATATTGGTTATAACACAGGCACTTTTTATTTCATTACTAAACACTGTTAAATAACCTTCCATACAGCCTCAGATTGCAATGAAGTCTTTTCACTGAACAGCCCTGAATTCAGCAGGACATAAGTCTTTCCTCTCCTCTTATTACTCATATTGCTTTTCAGACACAGTAGGTAATAACTAGCTGATTCCATAAATATAACTTTCTCAGAAAAATAACAAACATCAACTAAATGATAAAGTGTCAAATATACATTAAAATGCACTAAAAATACTGCTGCTAGGATGCACTTTGCTTCAGCCAATCACAGCCAAGAGCGGGAACTTTTCCAGCCAATAGAATTGCAGTATTCTGTTTTAGCCACCTGGTGGAAATACAGAGAACCTTCCGTGAAAATCCACTATTGATATATGCCTCAGAATGATGCTATAGATAGATAGAGAGATATTTTATTTTGATGGAAATGGTACAACAATTATTATACAGTAAGCCATTTACATGATGTATTGTAATATATTTTAAATATAGGTCCATCAAGAAACGACCGGAGCATTAGCTGTAATGGTGGCACCTTCAATAAAATTAAATGAAGATTAAACAAAAATAATTATGCTATTATTATAAGTTATATAACATGGATAGAATTTTTTTTATAAAAATGTAATAATGATAAGGTTATGACATGAAATTGATGCGATGAGTTGAGTTTTATGACTGACGAATATAGCAGTTTCTGCGTTCACAATTAGTTGGATATTGTTTGACTAGATGATCATGGTATTTTATGCAAAAGTGTGTATTAAATTTACAGAGTATGGTTTAAGAGAGTGAGGCAAATGATTCCAAACTTTAGCTACTTTGACGCTGATGAGTTGATTTTGTAGATATATAATCCAATGCAGGTATCTGACTAATTTTTGGTGTGAGAGTATATACAGATTTTATATGTTGACCCTAATTTTATAGCCCTGTCTGCTATCTGGCTGAATTCTCAAAATAATACAAATACAATTTTTCATAACTTACAGATTAGTCATGTCAAAATGTATTCATAGAAATATATAAGAATTACTTGTGCAATCTTAATTTCCTATAAGGTGCTGAATCATACGATGGAGTGCTTTATATGTGTGCTATTATTATTATTATATATACTATATTGTAGAATAGATTTGTTTTATAGATTAGTTCTATACTTATACTTTCAAATTTGTACATTATTATTCCTAATACAGATGCTTCGGCTTGGGTCATATATTTTGTATGGTACATTGAATGTGACACCGTGATTTAAATCAACTTAAATAAAATGTTACTACTACTACTTCTACTAAATCCGCTCCTGTGCACATCATTACAAATGTATTGTAAATATACTTACCCACTTTTTGTTGTTGGAATAATTCCTGCAACGCCATTTATAGTTTGTTGACAGTCAGTGTGTGATATTTTGTACTGTATAAATAATGCTCCAGTAATTTCCATGTATTTTCTTCCTGAATTTAATTATAAGCAATAAATAATACCTTTATTTTCTGTTAGTCATGAACAACATAATGTACAGTGTGGTTGACTGTCTAAATACAATGGAAACACTACATATTTCTCCAGGAAACAGTTTTTACATTTTCACACCGTTAAAGTATAATTTAGCGAAACAGTCTAAAATAGCTAGAATCTGAAAAATGACATTGTGGTGCTTGTTTGTAAAATTTTGCAAATGTAGCCAAATAAGGGCACCTTGTTTTAAAGCTTTGGCTCCAAACACAGATTTGTACAACCTAATATTGTCACAATATGTCAGAAAAACACCCCGAAATGTGTGTTTTTATCCCAAATATTATTAATAGCCAGAATTTGTTGACAAAATTCAATATTGCTAACACAACGTAAGTGGGTTAAGGGGGTGGGCTTAGGGGGTTTAAACTCCCCCCCCCCCTCACCTTGGACAAGTATATTTTAATGAAAAAATATTTTAAAAGGTCAGGCTCCCCCCCCCCCCTCCCCCCTTGTAAAGGATGTCTGGATCCGCCCTTGCACAATGTAATAGCTAAGACTTCCAACATTGCATTTTCCAATAAAATATTACAATTATACACAATATTCAGATTATATTATGATAACTAAAATTAAGTTAGTCTTGCAAAATGTATTGTTTGGATGATATGCAGAAGTATAAGAGATGATTTAACAAAAAGATTTTCAAAATTATTTCTCGGTTTTAATCACAAAAATATTGCAGTAAACTTTTCTCAATATCTTTTGGGAATTTGTTTACGAAATATTCCTAACATCAAGCTATGCACCAAACAATCTGGATGTACCATATTACAATAATCCTACGTTTTAAAACAGGGCATTTCAAAAGAAAAATGCCATAGTTATAACAAAATATATACTCATATATTCTAACAGCTCAAACAAATGTATCTAGTTTCAATGCATTTGTGTTAAAAAAAATATATAACCTATTTCTTAATCGGATACTTCAGTAACTATGTTAATTTAAGCAACAGGTTTTTTGCCATTTGTTTGCCCATTTTCAATGTTTTTCTGCTAAGCTCCAGTGATTATATAGGTTTTGATTACTTAACATATCATAAATACATTTGTACAAGGTAGCCCCACTGCTATGGACATCTTTCAAATTGGTCTTTCTATATCACGCTTACCGTAAATCTGAAACTGCTACATTACAGTAATTACACTAGGGCAAATAAAACCCCACTTACTACATGGTGTGGATTCCAACCCTTGCTATATCGTCATTACATCTGCCTCTGCCTATCTATTTATCTGTCTGTCTAACTGACTAGCTGTCTATCTGTCTGTATGTCTGTCTATCTATCTCTATCTGTCTCTATCTATCTCTAGCTCTATCCATCTCTATCTACCTATCTATCTATCTATCTAGTACAAATATTGAATCAAATATTTACACAATCCATGCTAAAATTGCTACTGTGTCAAGCAGTTTAGAATATAATAAAGAATTGAATTGTAATACAACTGATTTCTTATTTACTAAATATAAGAATATATTACAATAGTATCACTGGCGGATCCAGGGGGCCCATTGGGCAGCCTTAATGTGATTTGCTCCCCCCCCCCATTTGTGAAGTCAGGGCTGGATCCGCCAGTGAATAGTATTAAGAATATATCACAATTTATTCTGTATCATGTTTAAATTGTGCAGGGTCTAACCAAGTCTATTTTTGCATGTGTTAGAATTGGTCAGAACGGTCTGCATGGTCCGCAATTTACGGAACGTATCAAGCAAAGCTTTCTGGGAAAAGCCACGGAGCGATATTACAAGTATTCGCCGGTAAGCCCAAAGACTATATATTCTTTTGAATAAGTCATAGGGGATTTCGCAAGCCAGCCCAAAGGCTAGCTCGTCGCCCAAAGACCTGCTTATCGGCCCAAAGGCTGGTTGCCTTCACAGAATCAGAGTGTATTTTCATTGTTTTGTTTTTTTGCTTGCTCTGTCTTTACTTAGATCAAAAGTTCTTTATTTTGTCTATAGTTTTGTAAAAAAGGAGGCACAAGATTTTTGATTACTTTGAATACAAATTCAATCAAGCTAGCCTTGTACATATCCTTTGCCATCATAATGGTAGATTAATGGTTTATTTCTTTTGTTGGTATCCGTATATCAGGTCTATATAATACTTTACTGCTTTATTTTGCAGTTGCATATTGGATTCCATATTCTAGTTTTGAGTGAAAATAAGCAAAATATAGTTTTCGTTTTTCGGAATCAGGTACTAAGTTTTAATTATTTTGAAAGAATTTATAATTCTTACTAAGTCTCTTTCTAGTTTAGTTAGATGTTGTTCCATTGTAATTGGTCATGTAGTATTCCAAGATAATTAACTTTTGGAACTCTTTTTATTTCGATGTCATTATTTACAACAAAATAAGGCACTACAGACAGTCGAGTAATCATTCATTAGATGGCCTTAAAGTCTTTTTAAAGGGACCTAAATTTCCCACCTGCAGACGCTCTAGACGTCTGTAGGACATACAAAGTGTGCCCATTTTGTATATGGAAAATGTCAAGTCTGCTGTAGTTGCATGTACACTTCATTGAAAGACTTCACTGAGGGGTGGAAAGTGTGGTGTCTCTGCTCTCCTATGCATTACAGAAAATGCTAAGTTTTATCAGCATGTGAATTTCATCTAGCTCTCAAATGCATTACAAAAAATTTAAAAAATGCTTAGTTGTAAGAGCATGTGAATTTCATCTAAGAGAATGAAATGAACTAAAATAACATCATAGTTACTCCATCAGTTGCTCTCTTTATTAATATAATTTTTTCTGAACTTCATCTTATGCATCTCATTCCTCAAAATTTTTCATGTTACTAGTGGTCTCAAAAAAACTCTGAATAAAGTTCTGAGACCACCAGTCATCATTATTGTTGTAAATGATTTGTATTTGTCAATGATAATAATAAAGAATCATACATAATCAAAAAAATAATTGCTGTTATCATGCAGTGTATATCTCTCTCTGGTTCCTGGAGTGAATAACACTCAGGTTGGGTCTGGAGAGTCCTGTGATCTGATTGGTTGATATCTAGCAATCACACATTGTGACGTCAGTATCCAATTCACTGTCATTCACAGACCCGGCCTGTCACCTTACTTGAGACAGGAACAAGTCAGAGGTGTGGCTCGGTGTCATATAATTGGGAGAAAAGGTACCACCAGAGGTCACTGAGAACGTAGCAGAATAGTATTGTTTAATGACTTCATCTATGCAACAATGGTGTAGTGGCATCATCTTATTGTCCTTGTATATGCTACGGCACCCTGTAATCTCTGTTACTTTTTCTCCCCATTACACAAATTTACGTACTACATTGCTGACGGTTATTACTATAATTCCCAGTCCAATTCCTGTGAAACAGCAAATTTTAGCTCGACGTGATAAACGTCCTGCTCTTTCGATATTTCCTACGTTGTACTGTTTTTTCGCTTGAACTGAAAATATAAAAGAACGTCGAAGAATATTACTATTAACCGCCCAGATAGCATTCAAAATCAGACCAGTTGAGATCATTTCGGTCAGAACAATATTATGTGAATATAACACTGTCATGACTTTTCAATGGCAACATAGCATTTTAAAACTTGGTGTTGCTGATGGCAACGGCCATGGCTATGATATGATGATCAAAAATGATGTGCCGATGTTGACCGACACCGAAGGATGAAACTTTGGGGTGCAAAAGTGATCTCGTGCTTAATTGGCTTCAAATGCTCATGAATGGTTGTGTTCCATAGATCATTTGAACAACAATTGTGGTTCATCTTGCCTATTCAAATGCAAGTCATTCGTTATAAATATATATGATGTCATCAAACAATACCTATCTGTTACGGTATGCAGTGACCTCTGGCCATATTTATCCCCATTACTAAAATAATTAAAGAGAGCCCTCACCAGCACCCAGTTAGTATGATGCGTTATCAATTGTCATATATCAACTATATTCTGCAGTGCCATAGATAGATATGGAAAGTGCAGCCCTTTAAGGCAAGCTTGTCGCTGTCGAGGGTTGATTGATGAGGTGAGAAAGGAGGAGTCCACCCAGGTTACACATTTACCCCATGGATGGGATCTCTTACTTGCCTCAGCATATACACTGACTACTAGGGACTGTAGCTTGTTATTAAAGGCTGTTCTACTACGTACCTGCAAAAATGATGCCGAACATCCCTATCAGGCAACAGCAAAATATACAGACAACAGCTGAAAGGATGGTATAATCAGGTGGACGAGGTGGCTTCTCTTGTATAATCATCTGATTCTGCGGATCCATGTGGCTTTCGTCAATCGGGCCTGGTGGAGGAGGTGGCGGAAAAGGTGCTTGGAGTGAATTCAACTGGTGAGTTTCTGGTTGCCGTGGGTACGGTAGCTCAGGATAAGGTTGCTTTGGGTATGGTGGAGAGTCTAGTTGCCATGGATATGGTTGATCCGTATTTGGTTGCTCCAGGTATGGCTGCTGTGGATATGGTGGAGAATTTAGTTGCCTTAGGTAAGGTTCTGGATCCCTAGGAATACCTTCATTCTCATGTGTTAGATGGAGTGGATCGAACGCCTGGTTTTCTACAAAATCAAGATCATCCAATTTATTTTTGTTAATTGCGTTGCCTTAAAAATAAAACGCCAAAACATAATGATTTCTGACAAAAATAATACACCCTTTTCACACAGCAGCCATGTTGGCATTTTTGCCTCATCATTGACCTCATTTTGATTACAGAATTTTTTATGACAACATTACTGCTCCATTGTTCTTGCACTCTCTGACCTCACCATGTGCATTGTCCACTGATGACATCACAATATCATATCTCAGTGCAAAGAGACTCAATGAGGCAAAAATACCAACATGGCTGCTGTGTGAAAAGGCTGTATGGTAATGCATTATGTGTCTGACAATTTTTCAAGAAAACATAATTTTAAAGTTGAGGAAGATCCTTTTTTCAAATTTTTTCAGAATCTGTAAAAAATATCTTGTAAGTTGGTTCCTCCCTGTCGAGAATTTTAATGACCATATTTGAGAAGTTTTATTTCAATTCTGGAATTAAACTGTTGGGCAACCAGTAAGGTTTAACTAAACTGTATATGAAAATTGATTGACTAACCCAATGGTTGGCTGGTATCTATTATCTTAACTGATGGCATGCTGCCATGTATCAGAATATTTTCAGTTTTTGCACGATTCCAGTCTTCTTCTTTCAGCACTAAGACTCGGAGAACTTCAGGACTAGATTTTATTCTGTGGTGAATTTCTGGTTGTGTCAAGTTCTCTACATTTTCTCCATTTATTTCAATGATGTGATGCCCTTTCCTCAAACCTCCAGCACTAGCTACAGACTTCCGGCCAAACCGAGTCACAATTATGGCATGCTTTACGTCGTCCACTTTGATGTCAAACCCATATTTATGATGCTCTGGGGTGATACGTAACACACACAAGCGTGGATGAAGTCCATTATCTTTGTCTGTGTCTGAAATACAGAATTATATGCTTGTCAACTTCACCTGATAAATGAGTACTCTATCAATGATGCAAATTTAATAAATCCATGATATTTATTTATTTTTTAATTCTAGTTTCTATTCTAGGCATATATACACAGCTTTCTTTGCATTAATACATTTCACCCTAAAAAAAAAATTGTCGGTTTTCCGACAAATAATTGTGTTTCTGGTATCCATCTCATTGTTTAGTTGGCTTAGGCAATGATTGTTTGCAGACAGACTACACATTGTATATATATATAGCAGGGTTGGGTACATTGCCAAATGTGCCCTGTGCATTTTCCATGAGAAAGATAAATGCATGGAAAATGCATCATTTTGAGCTAATTGTAATAAGGCAAAAACCATGGTTTACCATGCGTTTATCCAAACGCATGGAAAACGCACGTGGCACATTTGGCCATGTACAAATGCGACCAAATACATTTAAATGCAAATATGAATGTTCTGTATGCTATCACCCTGCAAACGCAAGCATATTCTGACAATCTTGAGACAATATTGTATAATATTGTCACAAATTAAAAATCACATTGTCACAATATTGAAAATCACATTGTCGTAGTATGAAAGTGTTGACCCTAGAAAAGTGCAGCAACATTTCTGATATTTTTCCTGATATTTTTACAAAATTCAAAGTTTATTATCTACAAAAATGTGTAGGTGTTTCGTTTGTAGCATGAATTTAAACTTTTCTGACTCAAATTTTTATAAAACGACTCTGAAATTGCCTATCGGCGACGCTGATCATAATTTGATAATGTCAGTAAGATAATATGCCAGGCAGAAAAATTTGCTTACCAAGCAACAATATCACATAAGGCTTGTTGAAAGATAGATGTTTGCCAAATAAACTAATATAACCTGCCAGGTCAGCTATATTGACCGTAAATGATATTGGTTATAACACAGGCACTTTTTATTTCATAACTAAACACTGTTAAATAACCTTCAATACAGCCTCAGATTGCAATGGAGTCTTTTCACTGAACAGCCCTGAATTCAGCAGGACATAAGTCTTTCCTATCCTCTTATTACTCATATTGCTTTTCAGACACAGTAGGTAATAGCTAGCTGATTCCATAAATATAACTTTCTCAGAAAAATAACAAACATCAACTAAATGATAAAGTGTCAAATATACATTAAAATGCACTAAAAATACTGCTGCTAGGATGCACTTTGCTTCAGCCAATCACAGCCAAGAGCGGGAACTTTTCCAGCCAATAGAATTGCAGTATTCTGTTTTAGCCACCTGGTGGAAATACAGAGAACCTTCCGTGAAAATCCACTATTGATATATGCCTCAGAATGATGCAATAGATAGATAGAGAGATATTTTATTTTGATGGAAATGGTACAACAATTATTATACAGTAAGCCATTTACATGATGTATTGTAATATATTTTAAATATAGGTCCATCAAGAAACGACCGGAGCATTAGCTGTAATGGTGGCACCTTCAATAAAATTAAATGAAGATTAAACAAAAATAATTATGCTATTATTATAAGTTATATAACATGGATAGAATTTTTTTTTATAAAAATGTAATAATGATAGGGTTATGACATGAAATTGATGCGATGAGTTGAGTTTTATGACTGACGAATATAGCAGTTTCTGTATTCACAATTAGTTGGATATTGTTTGACTAGATGATCATGGTATTTTATGCAAAAGTGTGTATTAAATTTACAGAGTATGGTTTAAGAGAGTGAGGCAAATGATTCCAAACTTTAGCTACTTTGACGCTGATGAGTTGATTTTGTAGATATATAATCCAATGCAGGTATCTGACTAATTTTTGTTGTGAGAGTATATACAGATTTTATATGTTGACCCTAATTTTATAGCCCTGTCTGCTAACTGGCTGAATTCTCAAAATAATACGAATACAATTTTTCATAACTTACAGATTAGTCATGTCAAAATGTATTCATAGAAATATATAAGAATTACTTGTGCAATCTTTATTCCCTATAAGGTGCTGAATCGTACAATGGAGTGCTTTATATATGTGCTATTATTATTATTATTATTATATACTATATTGCAGAATAGATTTGTTTTATAGATTAGATATATACTTATACTTTCCAAATTGAATATTATTATTCCTAATAGGTCGTACGGAAGCTTCGGCTTGGGTCATATATTTTGTACGGTACATTGAATGTGACACCGTGATTTAAAACGACTTAAATAAAATGTTACTACTACTACTTCTACTAAATCCGCTCCTGTGCACATCATTACAAATGTATTGTAAGTGTACTCACCCATTTGTTGTTGTTGGAATAATTCCTGCAATGCCATTTATAGTTTGTTGAAAGTCAGTGTGTGATATTGTGTACTGTATAGATAACGCTCTAATAATTTCAATGTATTTTCTTCCTGAATAAAATTTTAAGCAATAGATAATACTTTTGTTTTCTGTTAGCCATGAATAACATACTGCTGTACAGTATGGTTGACTGTCCAAATACACTAGAAACACTAAATATTTCCCAAAAAAACAGTTTTTACATTTTCACAGCGTTAGAGTATAATTTAGGGACACAGTATAAATAGCAACCTGGCCAAATGTGCCAAGTGCGTTTTTCATGCATATGGATAAACGCATGGAAAACGCATGGTTTTTAGCTAATTATAATGAGGCAAAAACCATGCGTTTTCCATGCGTTTATCCATATGCATGAAAAACCATGTGGCACATTTGGCCATGTAGAATCTGGAAAATGACATTGTGGTGCTTGTTTGTAAAAGTTTACAAATGTACCCAAATAAGGGCACCTTGTTATAAAGCTTTGGCTCCAAACACAGATTTGTACAACCTAATATTGTCACAATATGTCAGAAAAGCACCGTGAATATGTGTGCTTTTTATCCCAAATATTATTAATAGCCAGAAATTGTTGACAACATTCAATATTGCTAACACAACGTTAGCGGGTTTAGGGGGTGGGCTTAGGGGGTTTAAACTCCCCCCCCCCTCACCTTGGACTAGTACATTTTAATGAAAAAAATATTTTAAAAAGTCAGTCATTGCACAAGGGCGGATCCAGAAATCCTTTACAAAGGGGGGCCCTTGTAAAGGATTTCTGGATCCGCCCTTGCACAATGTAATAGCTAAGACTTCCAACATTGCATTTTCCAATAAAATATTACAATTATACACGGTATTGAGATTATATTATGATAACTAAAATTTAGTTAGTCTTGCAAAATGTATTGTTTGGATGATATGCAGAAGTATAAGAGATGATATCACCAAAAGATTTTCAAAATTATTTCTCGGTTTAAATCACAAAAATATTGCACTAACCTTTTCTAAATGTATTTTGGGAATTTGTTTATGAAGTACTCCTAACATCAAGCTGTACACCAAACGATCTGGATGTACCATATTACGATAATCCTACGTTTTAAAACAGAGCATTTTCAAAAGAAACAGCTCAAAAAAAATTATCTAGTTTCTAGTGTTATCTGTGTTAAAAAATATATATAACCTATTTCTAAATCGGATACTTCAGTAACTATGTTAATTTAAGCAACAGGTTTTTTGCAATTTGTTTGCCCATTTTCAATGTTTTTTTGCTAAGCTCCAGTGATTATATAGGTTTTGATTACTTAACATATCATAAATACATTTGTACAAGGTAGCCCCACTGCTATGGACATCTTTCAAATTGGACTTTCTATGTCTACCGTAACTCTGAAACTGCTACATTACAGTAATTACACTAGGGCAAATACCCCCCCCCCCCCACTCATTACATGGTGTGGATTCAAAGCCTTGCTATATCATCGTTACATCTGCCTCTGCCTATCTATCTATCTATTTATTTATCTGTCTGTATGTCTGTCTAGCTGTCCGTCCGTCCGTCCATCCATCCATCTGTCTATCTTTCTCTCTACCTATTGATCTGTCTATCTATCTATCTATCTATCTATCTATCTATCTATCTGTCTCTCTATCTGTCTATTGATCTGTCTCTCTATCTCTCTATCTGTCTATTGATCTGTCTATCTATTCATCTATTTATCTATCTATCTATCTGTCTATTGATCTATCTTTCTGTCTATCTATCTATCTATCTATCTCTCTTTCTGTCTATCTATCTATCTATCTATCTATCTCTCTCTCTCCCTCTCTCTCTCCCTCTCTGCTCTCTCTCTCTCTCTCTCTCTGTCAAAAATAATAGCCAAAATTCGTCTCTCTCTCTCTCTCTCTCTCTCTCTATCTCTCTATCTATCTATCTATATTCTATGCGGCGAGGCTTCACTTTCCTAAATTGTGACTTTTTTTTTATTATTTCAAAGAACAACAAAAAATCACTTGAATATTCATTTATTGTATGTCAGTACATTTGCACAGATCACAATATACATGAAAACATACGTGTAAGAAAAGTTTGAATTTTCTTTGAGAAACCCTGATTGAAAAGATCTGAGTATGTACAATACAAAACAAGAGATGATAAATATTTACAAAATCACATATTTTCACAGTAAAATGGTATAGAAGGACTCTGCAGCATTCAAGGGAGATTCAACAATATAATCACATGGTCGTCACGTGACTTTAATGTGAAGTCACGTGTCTACGAGGTCAGTAAATCATTGCCATGGTAACGAAAATATTAACAAACTGAAGGCTTGCCGATTATTGGTACTGTTCAGTTAAAAACTCTTTCATTGGTCAATCTGTCATTAATGATTCTGCGTACAAAAAAATCATCTTGCCTACAAATAAATATATTAATATCGATATTAGTTACATTATGTAACTTGTCTCACTCCTAAAACAGTCAAGAAATAACACAGTAGGTATAACAATATAGTTATACTATCATACTCAATTGTTGAAATAACAAAAACATCATGATTACATAGTCACACCAAAAAAAATGTCTGACATTTTTAAGCTACAATTATTCAACTTCAAGACTTGTCACCTTTTAGACAAAATACAGTTTATCATGAAAATTATATATTATCTATCAGGCCAATAATAAAAAAAAAACATTGGCATATACATCGAAATTTGGTATTAAATTTTGAATCATGATTGTAGTTTTAAACTGAGTTGATTCATAACATGAAAAAACCCGCAATAATGACAGGGAATTGCACAGTTTAAATGTATGCCTAAAAGTCTTAGAATAATTTTTGGTACGACTATACACTGTGTGTTGTCACATCACAGCCTAGCGACCTAATTATGTACATGTTTTGCTCGTTTACTCATCTAAAGTAAATTAATCAATTTCTCTTCTAGTCTATAGGCTGCTTAAGGTATAAAAGTCTGACAAGGAAATTACAGAATAATTAGACGTTCATGTGCTGAGCTTAGGCAATTCTTGTTCTGACAAGCAGGCAATACAGAAAAATAGCCTAAACTAAAAAAAAGTAATCCATTTCTCTTGTATTTTTAAGAGAAGATTTCTTAAGTCTATACTCATCCTATCGGCAACATACTTTAATCAATCATTTTGTTTAACTAGGTAGGTAAACTAGCCAAGAATGTCCATAATTAGGTTGCTGGGCTGTTAGGTGACAGCATACAGTGTATTATATATTGTTTCAAAACATCCAGAAGAAGCAATTTTATTTTGCCATCCTGCATGTTGATATCCACATATTGTAAAGGCTGTGCTGCTGCTTCATAAATCATGGAAATGCTGTTGTGAGGGCTGATTGGCTTTATTGTCACAATTTGATCATTCTTGCACTGTAAAAAAGTTCTGTAGTTTTTTTGTTGTTGCAATTTTACGATTGTTTTGTAAGCAAAATACTGTAAACTTGGCGTACAGCACTCTACCGTAGAATTTCTCTTTAAGATATCCTATGGTGTAATACCGCACAATTAACAGCTGAGGTAAAGAAAAGGGCAACGTACCATAATTTATTCAGTAGATTGCTGTAAAACATACCTGAATCTACCATACAGCATTTTGCCACATATTCTATGGAAAGATACCATAAATTACTCAACACCATGATACCGCAGCATTTTACGGTAAGATACCGTAAATATCATCTATAGTATGAAACCATAAAATTTACTGTAGATAATCCAACATTAGCTCATTTTTAGGGCTCATCGACAGTATTTTACGGCAAAGTGTCGTTTAAGAGATTTTACAGTAAGCAATAATTACATATTATGGCAAACATCAGTGTGTCCTGTTTTATGGTAGACCAACTTGCAACTGTAATTTTTACAGCAAGATACTGTGTAAAAATTTGCCAGCAAGATGCTGTTAAAGCTACAGGAATTTTTTTACAGTGTGTGTTCAAAGTCAGCTCTTACACATATTCTCTCCATTATGTATTTGACCTTATCTTATAATTATCTATACCTCTATTGATATTTCCTAAGCAGTACCTTAAGTAAGGGTAATCTATCTATCCAACTTCATTTTACTTGATCCTTTTTTGGTCTCATGCTATACAAAATAAAATTGCAAACAAATTTTGAGTACATTTGAATAATTGATATTAATGAATTCATAATTTATTCAAGATGAATTTAAAGACGGATCTTTCAGATTTTTTCAAGGCTTTTTTCAAACTGGCTAATCTGGTCTCAAGTTAGGCTGGTTGATTTGTATTTTGTGCATAACAAAAAAAAAAAGAGAAATTAAATTTATAATTTATAACTTGATGAAAAAAAACTCTTATAAACGAACATCTTCTCTGGTGACATAGCAAACTCATAATAATAATAAAATACCAAATTGAAATTTTACAACTTAAATTGTATGCTTATCGCATGCTGTTATATATATTCAAGGACTAGGCGATGCAATCTCAAAAAAAAATTCAAGACGGTGTAAATTCTGAAATTCAAGCATACCTGCAAGTGCATGTGGGGTTTGTGCGACCTTCTTAAAATTTGTTTCAAGTTGAATTTGTCATGTATAGACCAAAGGTGAAAATTTTGGCGTCATTCTAATTGATTGATAAACGACTCGATCGAGACACTACTTCTTGCTAATAATAGCGCTATTGTGTATGTTTGTTGTTGTGAGTGCTAGAGAACTGTGAGAGACCCTTTGTAAAGGGTGAGTTGGTGCTCCTGAAATTATGTTTTGCATGGGTTTTTGGGCCGTTTCTAGCCTTCTAAAGTTAGTTTGCATTAAAAACAGCCCATCAAATTGAACCTAGACAAAGCTAGACAACTTCTGTTGTTCATGCTAATTGCCACTGAACGGAACTGTCGGGCTATAGCTGGCTACGCAAAGCTGGATCTAAAAGTATATGCAGCCCCATTTGGTGTATGTATAAGTTGAGAGTTATGAATATCTGTAATTCTTTGTTGATAAGATGCATGTCTACTGTAAATAAATATATGACATATTATATAAATGTCTTACATTTGCCAAGGTTTATATTTTTTTCAGTAACCGACTATAAGCTAGGAGTAAACAGAAGCAGCTTGCTGTATCCAGTTATAGCTACAGTCAGGGCTAGGTTTCTACAGCTGTCTAGAGTCAACCATATTTATGAAACTAACTGTATCTCACAAAGTATTTGTTATATGATAAAATAAGAATTATAAAATATCCTATTTCATTGTCAAGCGGTGAGTATTAAGAAAGTTATCGGCACTTTTCTCCCTCAACAGATGCTCACGTCCGCACCAACTTCGTCTATACAAGTGGCCTCTAATCACTGTTTGCTAGCGCTCACAACGAATGTTCGACTGTAAAGGAGAATGTCTGAAGGACCATGACATAATCACCATGCAAATAGTGACATCATGCACTGTTACAGCAGTTTTAGAGCGAGCATGGACAGTTGCATCCTCAGGTAGACTTTTTGGATTAAGAATGATATAATCACCCCAACATCTGGGCAATAAACTTGTTTTCACCTCTTTTGACCAAACTTTACCCCTTGTCTGTACAGTTGTAATGCTATTTCTGTATCTTCTCCACTAATGGCCTGTAAAGCAGGTATTTTATGACATGGAAATTAGGAATGGGGTAGAAAAGTTGGTCAATTAATAAACAATCTTTCTGATCTGTCTCTTTCACCCCTGAACTGTCCATGCATACTCAAAACTGAAATTCAGCAATTCAATGAAAAAAGAACCTGTAAAAATGGCTGACCTATCAATAACAAAATAACCTCATCAAAAATACATTAGTCAAAATTAGTTTGCAAACTACAAATTCAGGGTTGGCTGGATGCCAACATGAGGTTTTACCAACAAAAAAAAAAATAAGTAGGTAAACCATAACACCTTTTACCAGTAATTGTTTTTGACAATAATTGTAATAACATTCTTTGTAGTTGGCCTCGATTAATTTATATTAATTAAAACATTATTTTTTGGCAAAATAATTACTGGAAAATTCTGATTTTAAACAAACTAGATTTTTACTAAAAGTGTTGGAATTTAATGACAAAATAAGTTTGTAAACCCAGTAATAATCACTTTTACTATGCATCTTTTTCTGCCTATTTTTGTAAGGTTTTTCAAAAACCTTGGGATAGTCTAAACTTGTCCTGAAGTGACTACTCCTTCACATCCTTTAATAAAATACTGATAATTGAACAGTGCCACTTTGCAATGATATAAAGACCATGATAAAAATTGTATATGAGTATACATAATACATCAATGACTATAAATCAGTCGACAAGAAATGTTCGTATGATTGCGAGGTTACGATGTTAGGTGAGTGGTCTTCTAGTTGGTCTAATCGGACTCCACTGGATGATTCACGCAATCCTGCAAATCCAGCCCTCGGAGGGTAAGCTTGAGCGACGTTTCTCCATTTAGGACTGTCCGTTCCGCTATCACAGTCAGAAGACCGAGGGGGTGTCATGACTAAGTCACGAGGTTTTGCCCCGACCCCGCACGCGGACTCAACAAGGGGATCATCGGGACTACCTCGCGACGTTCGATCATCACTACCACTCATCCACGCAGCAGAATCGATCGCTTCTGGCGATTCGTCTTTAGTCAGACCCGTAGGAGGAGTAACAAAGTCAACATGATTTGAGCTAGATGATGGACTTTTGCCATTGTTTCCCTCCGAACTACTTTTGAGGATTCCTACTAGACAAAGCCCAGGGGCACTGGAGACTGAATCTCGGTGAGTTTTTCTGTGCGAGTGGGAGTAACTAGGGGGTGCACCGCCTGTGCTGTATCGACGTCCTTGAGGGGGTGAGGTGGGTGACGTGGAGGACCGTGATATAGGTGACTGGGCTGTCATATAACTCACAGGAGATGTACCGATCGGTGATTGCGAGGAATACGTTTGGGGGATTCCCCCACAGTTACTACCAGTGGGTGACCCTGCACCTGGTGACACAATCGGCGTCCCTGGCAACGAAGCATGCAGGTACCTTAATATTGTCTTGACATCAGTTTGGAGCGATGCCATGTCTCTAGACAGAGTGGCTACTTGGGTGCTCAGTTTATCAACAGATGTGCGAGTGTGATCCAACTCTTGTCGGATGTCAGATTGGGTGGGCGACGTGGGGCTGGAAGGTTTTGTGGGTGAATTCAAGGACTCTTCCGAGTCCGCTTTCAATTTTAGACCTGAAAAAGAAATGTAGAAGTTGAGGTACCAATTAGTATAGGAAAACTAATTTATAACAATAAAGAGAATTGCAAGAGTTTATTTAAAGCAAGTAACAATTGAATGACAATGTCGCAGGAACTAGACAAAAATGAAAATGATTAAATACTCAAACGCTTACATTGGACACTACTAAACATAAAATTTAGACATAAAGATTAAAAGATGACATGAGCATTAGAATCCACAAAGACAGGCTTCCTATTTTACTGATAGAGATAACTCCCATCAAATAAATTAGTCATTTATTATTACGTTTTCCTAGTTTTCTGAGAGAGACAACTCCCATCAAAAATTTGTAAATATGTTACCCTATTTGTCTGAGAGAGAAAACTCCCATCAGACAAAATTGAATTAGTAAATATGTTTTACCTATTTTCTGAGAGAGACAACTCCCATCAGACACTTAGTAAATAGGTCTTTCTATTTTTCTGAGAGAGACAAGTCCCATCAGACAAATTAGTACATATGTTTTCCAATTTTTCTGAGAGAGACAACACCCGTCAGACAAATTGGTAAATAGGTCTTTCTATTTTTCTGAGAGAGAAAACACCCATCAGACAAATTGGTAAATATGTTTTCCTATTTTTCTGAGAGAGAAAACTCCCGTCAAACAAATTAGTAAATAGGTTTTCCTATTTTTCTGAGAGAGACAACTCCCATCGGACAAATTGGTAAATAGGTCTTTCTTATTTTCTGAAAGAGACAACTCCCATCAAACAAATGAGTAAATATGTTTTCCGATTTTACTGAGAGAGACAACTCCCTTCAAACAAATTAGTAAATATTTTTTTCTATTTTTCTGAGAGAGATAACTCCCACCATAAATGTTTAATGGACTTCAGCGTTAGGATATAACCAACAAAAATGTTTGTTTACTCCGTCCCACTCAGGATATAACAATACTTTTTACATGCTTCAGATTCCACTGCATCAGAAAAATCCAATAATGTTTGGGATAACATATTTGTGTATATGCGTAAATACGTACTATTCACTTTTTTTCACAAGTAAGCATGTAGGTTTTCACAAGTAAGCATGGTAGTAAGCAAGGAATCCTTACTTGATAAAGGCATAGGGGAAGTGAAACTTGGTTTCAACGTCGAGTCAAAACTTGTTGTGAAGCGGCCTCGTCCACCGGCAAGTGCAAAGTTACCCCTTTTCAGTTCAAAACTCCTGCGCCTGCGCAAGGAGAAATCGTCGGCCTTTGACTCAAAGGCTCTGTAAAGAACAAACATTGTTTGCAATCATAGGAAGTGACATGGTAACAAGGAACTGTTACAAACGTTTAGCTCTCTTACAAAATGTGACCTAATACTGATGTATCAATTGGAGAAAGAATCAATTTTACCAATCATAACATAACTTACATGGCAAATCTAATTTACATTTATAAACACAACTTGATTGCAATAAATCAGCATAATTATTAAACAGTTATTGGCACAAGTTACAATCACACCACACGCCAAAGTCACATTCAAGGTAATACAATGTTTATGGATTGCAAAATAATTGTATGCAAAGATCACAACAACTTCATCCAATGAAATTAGTCACTAAGAGAGGCCATTGCATACTAACATTTAAATTGGTGCAGGTTTAACAATTTTCTCAAATAGACATTGGATTCTGTCATTAATTAATGTAAAGAAAACCAGTTTCACTCCACAACAACACAGCCAAATTACACTGTGTGGTGTCACCTCACAGCCCAGTAACCTTATTTTGTGCATGTTTTGCTTGTTTACTCATCTAAGGTAAATTAATCAATTTCTCTTATAGTCTATAGGCTGGCTTATGGGATTAAATTGTCTTAACTAAAAAAAATATGAATCCATTTCTCTTGCATTTTTTTCATAAGGCAATACACAGCCTACTGACTAGATAGTTTAACCAATTATAATGTTTCACTAGGTAAACTAGCAAAAAATGTCCATAATTAGGTCACTGGGCATATAGGTCATTGGACATAAAATTCGATTTAATTTTGAGTGTTCTTTTCTATTTACCTAACTTCACCGTATCTAATCTGGGGCTTGACTGTTTATTCTTCAAGTTGGGAATGGGAGTTTATGTAGGTGCACAAAATGCTGCATTAGGTAGACATTTCAAAGCACGTTTAAGAAGCACAGCATAGTTGTTAATAAAATGTGTGAAAAAACGAGGACAAATTTCTGGTGAGTATTTCAAAGCAGTTAGTATTGAGACAGCGGCTACAAAAAATAATGTGCCAAAGGTATATATAACACGGGCGCTAGTTCAGCTGTAATCCACTAGAGTGGTTGTGTGGCGTGGTAGAGGCCAACGACACCTAGTGGTTTGTTTTTGAGGTAGCGATGTATTATGGTCATGATCAGGAAGGTGGCCGAGGCAGGAATAATGGATGAATTGGGGAAGAAGCTTTTTTTTATAAGGAATTGATACGGATGCGATAGCATGAGGAGTGCAATTCTGTCACATTAAATTTTGATTGGGTATGCGGGTTATGTCGAAATGTAATAGTAAAAGACCGATAATAGGGATTGGTTTGAAATTAAGCCACACCGGTAAAATATAGAAATCGCTGAGCGTGTATCATCGAAAAAATGTTGATTCACTTCGTTGTCAGTCAATTGTTTTAGAATGATCGAAATAATTTGATTTTAGACGGACATAAATATCTTGTTATATTTCAAACTGTTGTTATATTCATTCAAAATAGGTTCAACTTTAGTGTTGTTGATTTTATTTTTTATTTTTTTGCTGAAGATTACTTTCAAAACTATCAGTCCAAGTAGGGCCTAAAGAATCTATCAATGCACATAAATATCAGTTTGTGTCATGTATGTTCAACATCATTTCAAAATAACAAGCTCCTTGAACATAATTACAGCCATATAGGTTAATTGTTAGGATTTACGATGGTCATGTAAGGAGCAAAATCACAAGAGGGCAGCACTAGATAGGGTAGTTCAGTGTTAGGACACCAGAGGTTTTGTAGAAGGGAAATTCAAAAATTGCATGCACTAATTATTTTGCAAATACCTCAATCGTAGAGAGGAGAATTTGTTGCTTAACAACTGCCTTGAATTACGTAGAAAATGACTGAATAAACAACAAAAGACATTGAATGTAGAACAGACTTAAGTGCAAATAAATAATCATTCATACATGGCCAAATGTGCTACGTGCATTTTCCATGAGAAGGGTAAACGCATGAAAAACGCTAATTATAATGAGGCCAAAACCATGCCTTTTCCATGCGTTTATCCAAATGCATGGAAAACGCACGTGGCACAATGGCCATGTAGGCACACTTGCCGCACAAGCAAACATAGACATTGACATTTTCACAGGCATAGAGTGTGTCATCAGTTTGGAGTGATCCAAGGTGATCCCCTGCCAGGCGTGTATATTCAGTTTCGTTGATAAACCACGAGAGACAATGAGAGAGTTGAATCACATGAAAAGGTCAGGTGATACAGACTTTATACAGCAGTTACATACTACTCCGCTAATATAATGTTAAACTGTGGATCACTGTGAACTGATGATGCACTCTATAAATTAACTAGTAATTCAATGATATAAACAAACAAAACACAATTTCCTATTTCTTTTCTTACACGTACTAAAAATCTGCTTCTTATTTGTCTAGCATGTTCAAATGATTATTTCTCTCAGTTGCGTTTTCAGTAAACTTCAAGAAGTCTTTTGCATTTATTTAATAATATGCTGAAAATCTCAAATTGTTACCGTTCCATATTCTTTCTTTTTTAACATTTTATAAGTGGTACAGTACAAGAAGAAAAATATATGTAAGAACAGTTATCTACCCTAGATATTACTTAAACTAGGTAAAAAGTATCAAATGATAAATGTTTGACTATTACTAGTTAATTTTACACTTGTTTGAGATCATAATTCTATAAAATAAGCATAAAAGAAACATTAAGAAAACCTTAGCCGTCTTAACCTTTACTGCAATAAAATACAAATGCGGAGTAAAATACCTTTGTTGGGGTTCAGCAGATGGCGACTGGGGCTCTTTCAATGTAACTAATTTCAAGGTATTCGGTGGAACTGGTGGTGGAGAAGTGTTGCCGGGACTCAACGGTTTTCTTTCGGCTTCTTCCTCCTCTTCTTCTTCTGCATCTTCCTCGTCATCTTCAGAAATCGAAGGAAGCGTTAACGAGAGTACTCCGTTGATTTCTGACTCCTGTAATGGACATGTTCAGCTGGGTTACTTTTAGCACTGGTACCGCGGTCACTAGCAACTCTCCCGTTGTTTATGAATGGCCGAGTCTACACCAAGCCATGATTGGTCATTGGGTCATGCTACCTGCTCGGTTGGTTTGAATGACCCCCCTGCTGAAGCAGCGTAATGTCAGGATCATAACTAAAATCACGTGGTAATGGCAGCCAAAATCGACTCCTTTACACTCATGCGGAGGAGGGGACCAACTTAGGTCACTTTAGTCATAATCAGGTTAAGAATTTGTTTGATAAGGTCAAAAAAATACTTGGAATTTTGCACTGAATGCAATATGGCATTCTGAACGTTGGATTAAAGCACTTTTGAAATTGTGAAGTTTCTCGACCTTTCCACCAGATGGCTACAACAGAATAATGCAATTATATTGGATGAAAAAGTTCTCGCCCTTAACTGTGATTGGCTGAATCAAAGTGCATCCTAGCGGCAGTATTTTAATTGATATTTAAAATCTTATCATTTAGTTGATTTTTTGATATTTCCATGAGGAAGTTATATTTATTGAACAGGTTTAGAACTCAGAGAACTCAGTTATGATATCCTATGTCTGAAAAGCAAAATGAGTAATAAAAGGAGAAGAAAGAGTTATATCTTGCTGAATTCAGGGCTACTCAGTGAAAACACTGTATTACATGATACCAATTTACAATAGAGTGATGAAACAGTTCGCGACATGAGATTATTGTCATGATATTGCCTGTTATGTCTTAATACGATTCAGTCCGCTTAGCCGAAAAGGGGTAATTGTCTCACAGAGAATGCTTTAGGGAAAAAAGGTCAAAGCCACAGCACTGATAATGCATGCGAAAGGATGTATACTTCCAAGGGAGTTGCGTTTGAGGTCAGGGAAGCCGCTGTACATCACCTATTGTGTTTTTAAGTTCAAGTTTATTTAACATTGGTACAACGGTAGACAGACTGGTTCCTTTTCCAGAACATCTATACTTACTTCAGGTTCTTCGTAGCCTTCTCGAAGGTTGTACGTCAAGTCATGTTGAATGTCTTTCCGGAACGTTTCGGCAAACTCAGGATACATTCCTAAGGTGTCGAAAAGTCCTCTTAACGCAATACATTGTAGATCGCAGTATGTCAGAGATTTTACATCGCAACTGGACTTAACTATAGTCTCTTGGAAGCCTAGATCTGTTCCGAAGAGATCACCCTTGCCTGAAATAAGTTTGGATGACAGATTTAGAGAAATTATAGAAAATGATGATCACTATACCAAAATTTGCTAATGCAATGCAGCAATTAATTGTAGATAACAGGCAGAAATTTAAGACAACTTGATCGGTACATGTGTATATGGGTAAATCTTTTTAATGATACTGATATACTGCTACCAAATAATTTGATTTTTTTTTTCTTTTGCCCAAACGACACACTTATTAGGTCATCCTCGTTTGCTATGCATTATATTTTCATGTTTGAAACACTTTTTGATATTCACATTTGAAACTGCTCTTTAAAGAAAGTTTACGTGCATTATTGGTATTTACAACAAATAAAAATAAATAAAATTCTCCTCCAGGCTTACCTAAAATAGCTACAACCATGCCATCTTTGAGTATTTCCATTGACCCGTTGCAGACAAAGTAGACGTAATTAATGGCATCTCCTTTGTGAAGTAAATATTCCCCCGGGGCACAGAACATTGATTTGATCTGCATCGCAATGCTTTTCAAGCATCCATGTGAAGAGTTCTCGAACAGCGCGAGTGCTAATACTTCTTTGTGCAAGTGAAGAGCGATGTCACCCTGCATTTCCTCAGGAAAGTCTCGCATAACCTGTAGAAAGAGAGAGAGAGATAATGAAATGTAATTTTATAAGATATTAATTTTAGCTTTAGCTAGCACAGTAAACTAGGGTAGGGGCCTAGCTCAGTGGTAGCGCACTGGACTTCCAACCACTGGGTCCCAGGTTCAATTCCTGGTTGAGCCTAAGTTGGATGGTTGTTTCATCTCATTGCCATGGTTCCTGCCTGTCCTAATTAGCCCAACAGGTGCAGAAATACAGGACGTAAAGCCCTAATTCACCCACCAGCACAGTAAACTACACTGGATTTAAAGTTTCCCACTTACATGACAATCGACCTACTGAATCATCGCATTCAGATTCCTACAGCATGAATTGTATTGAACTTCTTCTATATATAGGTTCATATGCTACACCCTCAAAGTAACAAAAAAACAGTTTGGCTAACCTACAACTGAAATAAATAACTAGATCACCTTGTTATATTATCATTCCATCCTACTTTCAAAATATTTGTGGACATCTGTGAAAAACATCTCCATGAAATGTAATTTCTAAATTGTATATTCATCTTCTGGTAGTACATCAACGGTGGTGACACTCTCAGCTTACTAATTAGGGTTACCCAGTTATAGACCACTTTGTTGAATATATATTGTTTTAAAACTGAAGAAATTCTTTGTCTGATAGTGAAACTATGTGGAGAAGTTCAATAAAATTCATGCTGTATGAATCGGAATGTGATGATTCGGTAGTCGATTGTCATGAAATTGATTTACCTCGATTGGGTCAATGCCACTATTAAGGGACCACATTGTCTGGAAGTACTCCTGCATTCTCTGCTTTAGGTCTTTCGGAATGTGATGTGTTCGGAAGAAATCCTTAAGATCTCGTGTCTTCGATTGGTAGATGGCCCGACGAGCATACATCCGTTGAATAATGGCCGTCACATTACCGAACACCAGGGCATGCATGAGGGCTGAAATGTAAAGGTAAAGCTAATGAGTTTGATATAATGATGTATGAACGTGTAAAGTAAATTATGTCAGTGTTAGGCATGAGATAGCTAGACAGGCATAACAGTTACTACAGTCTGCACCCAGAGTGTTACTGCTCTGGCCAAGAGGAGGCCCATGACTTAAAATGGCATGTAGATATAAGTATTGATAAAGGATGACTGGTTATATCACAGAGATCTGCTCTTGGCATACTACTACACCAACAGACTCCAACTGAATTGAAACTATCGAGTAATTCTGCAATTTACTCATTCATATTGGTCTTTTTATTTTTCTCTATTCTGAAGCATCAATTCACTAAATACATTGCCACCAGCTGACTAAAATCTGACAGAAAAGTTGATATCACATAGCCAGTTGTACCAGAAGTTGCTCACTAGTATTGTACACATAGAATGCCGAATGTGTCAGATACTTTTGTTATATATTTCCGAATTTTTTATGTTCTACCGTCAAGGAGAGTATTATCGACACTTAAATTAGTTTGTTAAAAAAAAAATTGTAATTGTTAACATTGCAATGTGAGTGTCGAAAATACCTGCCCTGTCGATAATACCCTCCTTTACAGTACTTTAGTTTAAAATTGACCAATTTTTATAATGTATTTTTAAGAATATCTCTTGCAAGTAACTAAGTAATCGCTCAGTAATAGTTTGCAAGATTACCTCCTATCAGCATAGCAATGATGGAAAATATCTTCTCGGCGTTAGTGTTAGCGGACACGTTTCCGAAGCCCACACTGGTGAGACTTGTGCATGTGAAGTAAAGTGCTGAGATGTAAGCAGATGTCGTGGATGGTACGTTGACTAAAGTGTGGTTTATGGATTCTATGGGCTGGTCCAACTTTTCTGATAACTGGTATAACCATCCTGAAAATGAAATATAGAAGTTTCATCAAAACACCAATGGTGGTTTTAAAGTGTAAACATCAACGGTGATAAAAATCAACAATGGTTATAAAGGTGACAAATGTCAATGATGAACTTCCAAAATAGTTTTTCATAATTACCAATAAAATTCAGTTCCTTTTAATGTGTAAACATTTTATGAAATATAATGGTTATGTGTTTGTTCAGTTAAATGTAATTAAAATGTGTTTTTATCCAGTTTGACAAGTGGGGCTTAAATTATTCTTGACATTTTACTCTATGCCATCATTATGCTTTGCAAGAAAAAAAGAAAGATGAAGAAAACCGGTATACTGCTACTACTTCAACTACTACTTCTACTTCTACTACTACTACTACTTCTACTAATACTACTACTACTTCTACTACTACTTCTACTTCTACTACTACTACTACTTCTACTAATACTACTACTACTTCTACTACTACTACTACTACTACTACTACTTATACCACTTATACTACTTATACTACTTCTACTACATACTACGAATACTACTACTTCTAGGAATACTACTGATACTTGTACTACTTGTACTATTTTTACTACTTGTACTATTATTGCCCTACTACTACTACCACCACTACTACTACTACTACCACTACTACCATTACTACTACTACTACTACTACTACTACTACTACCACTACTACCATTACTACTACTACTACTACTACTACTACTACTACCACTACTACCATTACTACTACTACTACTACTACTACTACTACTACCACTACTACCATTACTACTACTACTACTACTACTACTAAGAATACTTTTAATCAGCCTACTAATATTATACTACTTCTAAAATGAATACTCTGCTTATACTATCATTAAAAATGGTCTTACCAACGGTCCAGTTTGATGGATTTTGAGACCAAATTTTAATATTCTTCTCCAGTTCTTTCTTTCCTATGTAATACCATATGCAGGCCAGCCAATGGGCTAATACAGTGAACATGGCCATAAGAAGCGTTAAGACTACAACACTGTACTGCGAGTATCGGTCTAACTTCTGCATGAGACGTGCAAGACGGAGCAATCGGGCTACTTTCAGCAGATGTATTAATGTACCCTGAAATGAAAAAAAAATAGACTTGGTAATAACACTTACCAATGTATTGTATGTATATTTTACTCCGACTCGTTTTTCTGCACACAATTATTGTAAAACATAGCGTTTACGCAGCAAACCCTCACCCTCAGCGAACAATTGGGAAACATCAACGGGTAAAAATGCCCATAAGCTTTCCAATCAACGCTCCGGGCAATGTGACATTAGGATAAATTCATATCACTTAATGAGAGACATTAGTGATGAAAATACCCTCCTCGAGCATTCATTTGCTGGAAGGGTAAAATACTTTTTTGGTCATTTTACTCTGAACAACACACAACGTACCTGTGTTTTATTAATAGAACATAATTTATGAAAATACTATCAGAAAACTTATTTTGGTAAGAACTGGGCCATAGTAATGTTCTCCATTACTGGGATGATATTCAAGAAGCTTTATCCCCAGTTGATAAGATGTGAAATACATGGCCAATTGTGCCACGTGCGTTTTCCATGCGTTTGGATAAACGCATGGTTTTTGGCTCATTATAATTAGCTAAAAACCATGCGTTTTCCATGCGTTTATCCTTCTCATGGAAAACGCACGTGGCACATTTGGCCATGTACCGGGTGACAAAATCTATTCAATAGGAGCCAACGCTACCCTCCAATCATCCATTTGTCCAAAATTAATAAATATTGATCTTAATTCGAAGACTTGATAAAGCAAATAATGGGGGTTTTGTCGCCACAGATATTCTGAGACCAGATGATCATTATAATTTTTTTTTATTAACTTGTTTGATTTCTCCATCATAATATAGCATTGTAGCAGACTACGTCCAGCGGTACAATATTTTTGATTTTTATATTTATTTTATGTACATTTATATTTATTACTTATCAAATATTTCACTAATGTGCCTGGGAAGTATTTCTAAGTTCTATACTAAATAATCTGTGCCCAGTTCATACACATACAGCTGCATTATATGGATGTGCACTAAGATATTCCTTAAGCTCATTCAGAGTGGTTGAAAGCTGGTCAATTCTTGGGCCACTGGATAAAGACAATCAAAAATGTAATATTACACCCAATCAAGGTGTCATTACATTTCAAAAATGGTATATGTATTGTTTTTTTTTATTATTTCATTAAGCCTTAATATCGTCACATGATTACAAATGTGAAAACAGTTTAGGTCTCATATATAGGCATCTTAACTAAGTTTTTACTGCTCACAAAAAGATTTGATAACAACAAAAGGGAGGGATGTCTGCCAATGTTGCAATATATCACAAACAGCTCTAAGATCAGAATTTGAACTTGACCAATAATTATTAATCATTTTGATGCATGACCAGCCCAATATCTGCACCACTAAGCCTCTCTACACGAAATAAAGAGGGCATACAAAATCTTACATTATCACCAACACAGTAATTGCAATCATGTATGATAGCGTAATTATATTATGTTCCATTTAATTAATGCCATTAGGGTCGAAACAAAGAATAAGAAACGTTATCCAAAGACCCAAGAATTAAAAATACCAGTAAGGGTATGCATAAACTAAATTAAAATTTCAATATATATATCACTAGGCACCACTGTTGCATAACGTAATTTACTATAAAATACCAGGAAATAACAAAATCTGTGGGTTTTGAATTAATTATTGTAATCATACCAAGTGAATATGCTGAAATAAGAATTTTAACAACAATGAAATAATATGAAGGCATACAAAACAGTTAGAAACACATATCAGTTCTTACATAAACCAGGAGAGGGCGCTAAATATGCAGCGCACTTGAACGCCCCCTGCTGTTTAGTCACAGAAGTAACAGAACACGCAAAAATACATGTACAGTAAACAAACGAACTTTAGATTGATAATTTCATTTGAAAACAGAGTGACAATAATAAAGCAATATAATATTTAAAATAGACACAACTGAATATTATCATTCCTATCCACACCTATTGGTTTAAAGCATGTTGAAGCGTCTGGTATATCAAAATTAATATTCCTATAAATATTTGAAAATGTTACTTGGTAGATGACAGTCGAATAACTCTTCTAAGTAACATAAAAGCTTCACAATAAGAACGGATTTTCGAAGTTGCCAATATGTTCAAAAATAACCTGTGTGACAAACTTGCGTGCAATGTCAACAACAATGTCTGGCATGACTAGTGGTTGTCGCTCAAATATGTGTCCGCACCAAATGATGCAGAACTATGATCAGACTGTTTCAGTAAGTGAAATTTGGTTTTATTAGCCGTCTAACATATCTATAAGCACTAAAAGGCTTATAAATATGATATTGAGAAAGTTCTATTCCACATGAGGGTTCCACAGGAAGAAAGGAAGGCTAGAAGAAAGAGTGGAAGGAAGGGTGGAAGGAAGGGTAGAAGAAAGGGAGGAAGGAAGGGTGGGAAGCAAGGGAGGAAGGAACGGAAGGGTGGGAAGCAAGGGAGGAAGGAAGGGTGGAAGGAAGCAAGGAAGGGTGGAAGGGTGGAAGGAAGGAAGCAAAAAAGAGAGAAGTAAGGAAGGAAGGATGGAAGGGAGGAAGGAAGGAAGGATTGAAGAAAGGAAGGAAGGGAGGGAGGGAGGGAGGAAGGAAGGGTGGAAGGAAGGGAGGATTGAAGGGTGGAAGGAAGGAAGGGTGGAAGGAAGGAAGGGTGGAAGGAAGGAAGGGTGGAAGGAATGAAGACCGCCTCATTTTGGACTTAATAATGAGGTTTTCTTAATGCAGGGTTCCATTATGCAACCATAATATGATGAAAATAATATTATATGTTACAATTCAAAACGAACAATCAACAAAAATCTCATTTATATAGCCTCTTATGAAATATTAGACAGATACATTAGAAATGAGAAACCTATCAGTCAGCATTTGATATGATAAAATATGATGAAATATCATATTGGCTTTTAGGCTATATTGAAAGCAATGTACCTAAGGAGAGCTAAAAGCTAAATAGATAGAATGTAACCTAATCAAAGATGATATCTCTAGCTAGAGTAGGTCTATCTATGTCCCCTGCCTGAAGCTTGTTGTTGTCTGTTGGAAGACAGATACAAGCTGGGGCAGACAAGGCCCAATGACAGCACGCCATCTTTTTGGTTTTGTTTTTATATAACTATAGCTAATATGTGACCATGAGTGACAGAAACAAAGAAATAAAATATAAGCCAAAAGAAAAATAGATGACAAAAAACAGAGATTCCTCAACATTACGACTATCTCCTTACTGAGACTATATAGCATTCATTTTCCAATTTATATATTTGTCATGGTATATTTCCTCGCCGTGGTAAGATCACCTCACTATTAAAGATATATTCTTGCAGTCATGGTGTCCTTTATACTAAGGTTTCCCTGTAATGACACTATTTATTAAGATAGAGAGGTGGTCTTAATTTTTAGGCATTTATCATAGTATGGATGGCAAAACGTTGAATAGTGAAGTGGTCTTGATAATGCGGTAGATAGATAGATAGATATATAGATAGATAGATAGATATATGGATAGATAGATAGTTAGATAGATAGTTACATAGTTACATAGATAGCTAGATAGATAGATAAAGAGATTGATAGATAAAGAGATAGATAGATAGATAGATAGATAGTGCTTGATTGATTGATTGCAGTTAATAGCAAGTGACCAATTCTATACAGGTGATCATTAATGCTGCTTAGACTGTATAAAAAAACTACTAAAGGCGGATGCAAACAAGAAGCAAGCAAACACTGATTACTGAAAACACAAACAAAGCTAGACAAATCCAGTATTAAGATAAAATGTTCACTCTGCATACATCGCATTCAATTTGCAGATGGCTTTCATTCTGCGAAATCCGAAAGCCCGCGGGCATACCTTTTGCCCAGTACATCAATCCTGATATTGGGTGACATTAATCCGTAATGTAGTACGTTAGACCCTTACAGCAGCTGCTACTTACCGTGTTGACCTGGAACGCGTATAGAAGATCGAACGGTATGGCAGCCAAGAGGTCCAGGAGAAACCATCCGCGGAAATAGTGTATTGCTATCAACTTTGGTTCGTAAATGACCTGGCCGCCTTTGCTGACGAAAGTCGTTCTGAAGTTGAGGATGATATCTAGAAGAAAAGAAACAAGCGCCATAAGAAAAAAATCTGTTAAATTCTGAAATGCAACCAGGAAATAGATTTGAAAATGGTGAATAAGGAAAGGTCCTATTAAAGGAAGAGTATACTTAATCAAACACTCTAAAATGCACGTATGACCAAGAAAGCAAATAGTTCTTCTCGAAATATTATATTTTTTAACCAATATTGAATACCTAATGACAATTTGCATGCTCTACCTACTAACCATTGGTAAATAATTTCTATTTTTTGTGTTGCAGACGCTAAGATCTTCACAGCGAAGCATGATTATGAAGTAACAAGATCATTGTTATCGACCACAAATGTTCGTTTATAATGGGTGTCTGGCGGTGGTCACCGCTGTCTTAGCATCATCAGCACTTGACTTATGGATAAATATGCCTATACCATTTATACTCTATATCATATATTTATATTAATAAATGATAAATAGCACTAAGAAATAAATATAATGCGCTGAAATCAAAGATCGCAGTTGAATCACTTGAATAGAATCCTCATCAGGAGTTGGCAAAGTTCATTGGCCGAGGCTTCAGTTACAACAGTCCCTAGGATATCACTACTGATAATAAAAGGGTATATCTGATGTTTTTACCAGAATGATCTATATCATATCAGCTTACCTATTATAAAGAGCATCTCAACTATGACGTCACTAACAATAGATGCTCTCTCATTATCCTGTGGTTTAACAAAGGCTGCATTGTAAGGAACGATTATAGCAATGTAGAATGTGCACAATAGAATCAGCCAATCCCAGGCAATCTTGAATATCCCATAATGCAACAGAATGAACCGTGACCTCTTGATTTCCTGTACTTTGTACTCCGGCAAAGCGTTATGGTTTCCAGATAAATTTTTGATCTGAAACAAAAAGTTAAAAAACGATGATGAATGATATTGTATATTTGGTGATGTAGAAAAATCTCTAAACATATCATCAAAGTCTGCCGGATACAGGCGATATAAATCAGTCCGCTCTTTGCTAAGAGCTTTTCATCCTTCGGGTCATAGACTGCCTTCGATCCAGGCTCAACCGCAAACTCACGCCAAATCTTCAAAGTTTGCCGAACTCAAAAACTTTGGCAAATTTAACCGCGTCTAACAAAAATGGTGACATGAGCGATTGATTTTCTGAGCCCAGGAGAAGGTCAGATGCAGCAGGCCAGTTTCATTAAAAAAAGACCTTTCTCTCCTGAAATTTTCATTTATTATGCTTACATGAGATGAATCCAAATGAATTTTCTAATACAGTACAACTTTTTGAAGTGGCTCATTAGCTAGGAGACTAAGCCAAAGTAATCCAGTTATCCAAGTCTATCCCATGAAATCCAGTACAAGAAATTCCTTTTAAGTTCCCATGGCTATTTTGTTTGTATGTTTATTTGAAAAAGTATATATACTTATCGGGCTGATGACATTGGTCATAATTACTTGAATATTAGATTTATATTGAAATTATATTAAAAATCACATGTGGAGTATATTCCTTTTTGTACTGGTCACCAGGCTATCCTTTGCTTTAGTAACATAGGACACCTTGGTTTTGTATGGGATGGGGGGGGGGGGGGGTAAAGTTTCAAAAGATATCTGGAGATAGGTATGAAAAGTTATGGCTTCAGCTAAAGCCTACTAACTACAGACAGGTATGGCTAACCTTTTCCAAGAAATTTTACTGTTCATTTGAGCCCACAGTTTGTTGCCACTGTTCGACTTTTAGAACAGAAGTAGATACTTTAAAGGAAATCCATTGCTTGCTAGTTGTCAATGGCATGTCAAAATTGGCGTGACAAATGTAAATCTTACAGGATCTTATTATTGAAAGTATTGATTTGTTTATGGTAGATTACACTTTAACAAAATATTCTGAGTTGAATCTTTTCTTCACGCGTATTCAACTATGCCCTGATTTAATAATACATGTAAATGTGTTGTTGCTTTTTTTTTTTATCTCAACAACTAGATTAAATCTCTAATTCAAAGATCTTGAACTGACCACTTAAATGTTGCCTTTGAGATGAATATTGAAACAAAACAATCTGCTAAATGTCAGTTTCATAATTCTACTTATACATTTTGGTTCTCGTTCAAATTATTTGGTAAATGAGTGAATGGGTCAAAAATACATCATACATATTTTGCATTATATGTAATAGGGTTTCCTGCAGGCCTCTTGGGGATGATTCCTCCATGGAGCTAAAACAAAACAAAAAACACCCTTCTCGTTGTTTCCCATTTAGGGTTTCTATTCTCCGGCATCCTGAAGTTATTTTCTAATTCCCCCAAAAAAATACAGGCCTCCAGGAATCCCCTGTTGAATGAACTGTGGTATTATAATCATATATTCATAACACACAGTCATAATACATAGAGGGGACAGTGCAATTGAGCCTGTTCAGGGTTGTGTTTCACGATATGACAAGCCCGCAGTGAAGATTTCATATCAAAACAATGAAAGGATTTGCTTATATAATAAAAAAATTGTTTAATGCCTGGAGTCAGTGTTAGACAGAAATATGACGTAACAATAATACCAATCACAATGACGTCAATTTCGATTGTTATGAATATGACGTAATACAGCAAATGACGCCTATTATCGCCCAAAACCAACCCTGACATGGCTTATAAAAATGTGTGAGTGTCCCCTCTAAATATTTCTACTCTTTGATTCATATTATTATACAGTCTGACCCGCTTATTACAAACTATATGCGACAGTCTGACATTAATTGCTTGTAATAACGAGATTTCGTAATATGCAGATACCGTCACATGAAAAATTATTCAGACACTTTTGACTGTTCACAAATATATAACCTTCCATAACTGAATTGTTGAAACCACAGCCACAGACTAATATTGATATAAACACAAAATGGTATTATGTAACTGAATCCCAACTACAGCTAAATCACTTCTACGACAGTCAAAATTGTCTCAGATATTTTTGGTGTGACTATATATATATATATATATATATATATATATATATATATATACATGGCCAAATGTGCCACGTGCGTTTTCCATGCGTTAGGATAGATGCATGAAAAATGCATGGTTTTCACCTCATCATAATTAGGCAACAACCATGCGTTTTCCATGTGTTTATCTTTCTCGTGGAAGATGCACGTGACACATTTGGCCATGTATGTTTGTGTAATGTGATTTAAAAGATATACAATAAGTTTTGTTGAGCGTGACCTCGTTATAACCAAATTTTCGTTATAAGCGAGCTCATTAGAAGCAGGTCCAAATATACAAAAATTATTCCGACAATGGTGAAGTGACCATTGTATGTCGCATTGTGAATTTTGTGTTCAATGTTATTTCACAAATTGAGGAAGGTTTTTTACTGGAGTGTAATAAAAAATACATCTTCTAACAATTATACAAAACTTCTAAGCATCAGTACACCTAATTTTTGCATTATAAATTAATATATTTGTTTATTAATGATTTTGATGATAATCTCCTTAAAAATTACTAAATATTTAATGATAATTTATTACTAAAATAATTCACATACATTTTCAATTCTAATTTCAATTAAAATCAAGATAAAACTATGATGACAATCTGAATTATGAAAATCGTATAACCTTCCTCAAATTTGTAAAATAATAATTTTCTTCTTCAGTGAAGCATATAAATCAATATAAACCAAACCCTGGTTATATTGATTTTGTATTTATGCAATATTACAACTTAATAACATATATTGCAATGATATTGTGATGAAATGTATTGTGACTTATTTTCATATAGACCTTACAATAAAGCTTAAACATATCCATGGTTAATGTCAATTAAACTGTTTTCTGACAATTTTGAATTGCTATATGATGAATTTCATAAGCAACACAAAAGAAGAGGAATCAGAATGTATATCAATAGAAAAAATAAACATGGTTATGCTTGCTTAATTTAGGGTCTATATTAAATTACAATCAATACAACAATCCTAAATTATTAGCTGCATTGCATCAAGATATATATCAGTGTAAGTTGCAGTATTTCATTTATTGCAATATAAAATTCTGATTAATAATATAGTGAAGTTTGACATATTTCCTAGACAGGTGTAATATGTCATTTTATATAATGATGAATATTGTTGTATAAAATGTGTGAAGTATTCATTTCATGGGTATTGTGTGATTTTTTTCATTTTTTGTGATTCAAAGGAAGTGTAATTTTACGATTAAAATTACCGCATTATTGGGCCTCCGCAACTGATGTTAAAGAGCATAAAATCATACAGTTTATCAACCGAATATAATTTTCTTTATTTATATTAGTCAGGCAGAACTGGAAAAAACTTAAAGAGGAGTGGTTGATCATACAGACTAAGAAATATAATAATAAATTAAATTTTACTGCACAACCAGCAAGAATTGCACACCAATTTTACCAACAGATGATAACTTTCAACAGTAAACAAGACAATTGTGCATTTGTGGAATGTCCAAATTTGCAAAGTGAATTTTTTTTAGTCCTTTACAAACAAAGATGCGAGTGAAAATAGTGTCAAAAAAAAAAACAGACCAAAAAAAATCCATCAACAGGACAGCTGACCTCACATTAACACACAAAATTTGTGAGGTTGTAAAAAAAGTGCTGAGTTTGCCTAATAGACAAATTCATTTGAGGTGATGAATTAATTATATTGTGTAACAATCCTATATTATGAGCTACCTTCGATAAATTAATAGCACCCGATGCAGTAGACCAGTGAATAACGTCTGATTTGGTGACATGATTTTGCTAAAGAAAATCGAAAACAATTTCTTTGTTAAAAATAATTGGAATAATCACATGAAACTCATTAACGAGAAACAACAGGCCATGCTGAAATTGAATACTGTGACCCAGCAAACGGATAACAAAACTCTGACATTATAGCTGGATTCTAAATAAATGTCCACCTGTTAATCAGTCATTACATATTTTGCTGTAAGTTGCATGGAGCCTTACAAAATTGAAAGAAACGTTAGCAATAAGCCAAATCCTAACTTGTTATCTAAAAAGATAATTAAATTGAAGGTTTTCTATATTACCAGAGGTAATTATTTTTTACGATTAAAATTACCGCATTTTTGGGCCTCTGCGACTGATGCTAAAGAGCATAAAATCATACAGTTTTATCAACCGAATATAATTTTTTTTTTCACATTTATGTTAGTCAGGTAGACTACAGACATGGAATAAAGATATGAGAGTGTCCTTTATATCAAAAATGTTGAGAGACAATAATTGAAAGGTTTTCTAAATTATCCATGGTATTTTATTTATTTTATGCTTTTCAGAGAATATTCTCAAACGACCAAAATGATGACAAAAAGCAAAATAGTATCATTGGGAAGATAGGAAACTTGGACTTCACTGGTACGAAAAGGGCTTTTTATGGGTTAGAAAATTTGAGTATGACTTAAAAGTAACATTTCTGTCCATTTTGTGCTGTTCTAAACCTATCATGTTAAAATATGACCAGTGCAACAATTTTTCTGTAAGTAAAGTTATAAATAGGTAAGTTCACTCATATTCAGGTAAGGAAACCCAGTTATATTATATAGCCATATGATTTTTTCTCTCAGTAAAGTTGTAAACACATAAGGCTAAAAATTTGTATCGATACAATTTGTTCACGTATATAGATGTAAACGCATAAGTTTATGAATAAATATTCGGGTAAGGAAACCCAGTTATTTTATATACAGTAGCACAATTTTCTTTAACCGGGCCATAAGCAGGTTTTTTGTCCGAAAATAATTTAGTTCGATTACATAACTAACATTCTTAATTAAAAAACCTGACACTTTCCTGGAAAGGGTTTTCCTAAAATTGCTATATAATGTTACTGTAGCTAATATCGTAATGTTTATTTCATTTTCCTGAATTATCATCTCGTTTGCTGGGAAAGGGTAAAAAGGTATTATATATTGCATGCATATATCAAACAGTTTCAATCACACAACATAAAATTGTAAAGAAAACAAATTTTAGTCATTATTCAGTGAGGAGTAAGCAGTCTAAAACTGATGCAGGAAATATGAAGAGTAAGTTCTACTTCATAACTTGCTGGAAGATCTGCTAGGATTAAGGAACTTATATAAATGATGTTGACAGCAAAGTTCAAGGGAGCATCCTTCTTAAGGGGTAAGACACATTATGCTAATACCTGAGAAGAATTATGTCAATCTTAATTAATGTGGATGACCAGAATGACA
This sequence comes from Alitta virens, assembly GCA_932294295.1. Lineage (NCBI taxonomy): Eukaryota > Metazoa > Annelida > Polychaeta > Phyllodocida > Nereididae > Alitta > Alitta virens. The sequence goes on along the minus strand of OW028585.1, from coordinate 7,971,013 downwards.
TATAATGGTTCCTAAGAACCAAATATTACAATAACTTATATACCAAGATTTTCACCAAAACGGTATAGGCCTACACTTGTCTTTTTTTTTTTTGGTTTCTTTTTTTTATTGCAATTTTTTTTTAGAATATATTGTAATTTTTGATACAAATAATAATTATTACAAAAATAAATATCATACATTGCATAATTTTGTAATTTTATTGAACAATTGTATATCTTTAAAAAATCAATTGCTCACAGATGGTAAATTTGCACAGTTTACATTTTGATACTGTCTCAAGATCAGAGCTAAATATATGATTTTATGTGTTATAAAAAGTACTGCACACCTGCAGTTTTATATAATTTGCTGTCAGTAAGTTTCTGTTTGCAATTTGTACAGCAACTGCCATCAAACATTTGCTATTTTCACCAACTAAACTGCCCAAAAACAGCTACTTCTAATCAAATTCACCAGGTGGAATTGGGACTGTCTATTGTTAACAGGTGGGCCAATGTCTTCAAGATAAATACTTTTATTAATGGGTAACAGAGGGCACTGCCACTGTAGCAGATAAAAGACAATAGGATGACATCACCACATCATCGTTACATTGATGATGTCATACTATAGATGAAGTCATCAAACAATTATTATCTGCTACGGTCTCAGAGACCTCTCGTTGTACTTTTTCTCCTCATTTTTGTCGTCGTGTTTTAAACTGACAAATTTCTATAGCTGATGACTAAGCTATTTAATTTGTATTTTTAGACTTCTTCAAGTGATTGCAAAAAACATCTTATTTTGCTTGTCTTTAACTTGTGTGTTTTCATTGTTTTGCAATTTTAGTGTTTTCCTGCAGGCTGAGGTTCAAGGCATGTAATGTAAAGTTTTTGCTTTCATATTGAAATGTCACTTGTATGAATCTTCATTCGCTACAGATGTTGAACTAACTTGTTTCCCTTTCATGGACATCATGATATATCAAACAAAATATTTTAACTCCTTTGTCTTTATAATGTTACGTCACAAAGCTGTAAAATTAACAGATGTGGCCATTGAACATTTCATGTTATTTCATGTAACGTTATAACAAATTTTTACCTTGTTAAGGTTCATCTTAGATTTAGTGCTATTCTGCTTGTTGTAGGTTCCTGAAAGAGTGTATAAAACAGCTCGACTTCTTCTCCGAGTGTTGAGGTATGACTCTGGGGGTGCCATGTCATCATCATCATCATCATCATCATCATTTGGGGACTCGGGTGATGTATCTGGAGGAGTGAGAGCACCCGGCCGCGGAAGTTTTGTGCGTATATCACCTTTTATATCTGTAAGGATATGTAGCAATCAAAAGTATTTAGATTCAGTGATTAATATATTAATTTTCTTCATCAAGAATACCTCAATAATAACAATATTGTTCGTCACACTCCAGCGGCAGAATTATTATAGAAGGAAGCAATGCAACATGAAATAAATTGTTTGTTAGTTTTGCTACAAGTCAGTGAAAGCGGAGAGTAAAATTGTTCATAAACAGTGCAAAAAATCATCTATCCCACCAATTTTATTTTCATACCCATCAGATTAGTAACAAAAAACATACCAAAACATAACAATGGGGAGAAAAAGTACCACAGAAGGTCATTGACACCATGGCAAATACGAAGTCATCTATATTGTGATGTCATCCATGCAGCAATTGTGTGGTGACGTCATATTTTTATAAAACTTTTTATATACTGCGGTCATAGTACTCCCTGCAGGCTCTTTTACTTTTCCTCCCCATTATTAGTAAATCCTAAAAACATTATAACAATTACTATGGTATCCTATAAGCTTTTAAGAAGGTGATCCAACTGCAGATCTAGATATTTAACATCTTCATATGATATGAAATATGTAGGCCATCTTTTCTGGTGTAATTGGTAATAGTTTTAGATTAATTACCAATTGTACCCTTTGATTTTTTTCAATGACTTGCAGTTTCCCCATGTCATTAGCCTTCTGGGTATTACAAGCAATGTTCCCATTTTATTTCAATTATTGCATAGACACTTGAATCACTATTCACTTTTCTGTCATTTTTAATACAGAACACTGTGACTTGACAATATTTCTTAGACATGTAAGTGTCCTTAACTAGCTACATGAATTGAATAATCCGTAAAGATGAATGGTTGTGAAAATACCAGGTGTGTTTTTGGAAGTTCATGATGAATTTCAGGGAAGGGTATACCATCCTAAATCAAAATTAATCTGGGCATCTCACACACACATATTCACAAACAGTTAATGCTACCAAAATCTCTTATTAAGCTGGTTATTTGTGTGTGGATAACACTGTATGACATCGTTTCACAAAACACACCAGAACAAATTGGTTTAGAGGGTATACAAGGGATATATCTGAACAACATTCTTACTAATTTCCCAAGAAAGGAAACCATGGAGACAAGAGTTCACTGTTTTGCCAATGTCATTAAAAAAACTTTTTGTTGGGTAGATAGTGAAGACCTTTATAAAAAGATATTGCAGCAAATGATATAGATGCATTGCCCAACCCCTGGTATAAAAAGAAAATATTGTCTTTAGAATAGTCTGTAATAGTCAGTTTCCTGGCTAGTAGTTGCGATGTTGAGATATCATTCATCAAGATGTGAAAGTTCAAGCTATCAGTTATGAATTTTTCTTTCTTTTTTTTAAGTTCTTTTTCGTCTTTAAATAATTTTGAACATTTCACCTTAACTTTCTGAAATAGAAGACTATGGTAAGAAAACCAAGAGAGCAATAAATAAATACAAGATATACAGAAAGAATGACATTGTCCTTAACGACTGTAAAAATGTATGTAGGTATTAAGAGATCTTTGATTGGCATTCAAATCAATTCAATAGAAAATATTGCTCTAGAGAGATGCTTGGCTGGACAGCAGGTTCCATGTCCTCTACAGCTTCTATTATAGATAATAATCCAAATAGGATGTTGAAATATTTTCCATCCATCACACCATGGTAAAAGTTCTCTTATGTGGTGTTTCCTACAATTTGAATTCATTGATTTATACAGAGCACTTGTAGTGTAAAAACATTCAAAGGTGCTCTACAGCAATATAATTAAATATGATAAAAATATGGCGGTTGAATACCTATAGTACAGTAAAGTTAAAATTTTATAATAGTAGATGTTAAAATCATAAAAAATAAATCAGTTAAAGTGTTGGTTCAATAAAACAGTCTTTAGCTTTATAACAAGATACATTTTTTAGCAAGATTTAATGTCTGTTATTTTCTTTTACTATTTGGTAGAAGATTCCAGTAGTTAGGTGCAGCAACAGAAACAGTGAACAATAGAAAAGCAAAACTGTTATACCCAGCAGTGAACTCTTGTATGCCTGATTTACTTTCCAAACTACAGCCATTGTCTAATTACAGCAACGAGAACAATATATGGTACTCCACGTAAGTGTGCTTCAATACAATATATCACTTCGAGTAGAATAAAACACTTTACAATGTATTAATTGCTGTAGCCTCAATACAGGACAATTTACAATATCTTTTCAACAATATCATATGTACACACTCATGCAGACACTGAAAGAACAAAGATCATTATTTAAGCTCCTGATCAATTCATTTTTGACATTAGTACCCTCTCTGGGTTACTCAAGGGCTTGTGAAAAAAAAAAGATTTAATTTACGAAGCTGTTATTTTCTTTTACTATGCTATGAAGCAGTTAATTGTTAAATCTTTTTTCCCTGGTATCCAAAAACTTTTTTTAAAAGAGCTTATGAGAGAAAACTTTATCGAAAGTATCCATTCTGGAAATGGCATTCCTATCGCTCAGATTTTAATTTATTAGGATAAGTGAAAATCGCGGTTCATCAGTTTGTGAAAATAAAGGAAAACAGGACAATAAAAAATTTCTCAGAATAATGATGCTCATCTATTACTTTCAAATAAGTTTCTCTTTGTTTACTTTTAGTCAAAAGGAATAGGAAGTATGCCAAAATTTGAGAAAAATATCATGTGAAGTACGTGCAATGAAGCTCGTGATTTCTTCTTTTTTTCCTATAAATCAGCTCAAACGCTGTTGATAACTATAAATCATATAAATAATGTTGTTAACAATTACTGTGCAACAGTTTAGTGCATTTCAAATAAAGGAACACTGACCACAGCCAGGAACTAAAAATGCCACTCAAAATGCTGTGCATCGTGTTAATACAATTTGGTGACATTCTTCTCCGACAACTTTTACCTTTCTCAGGATAACTCGTAACCAACAACCCTGGACCGGGCAACGCTCCCCAAATATTATCTGAAATTATATACACCGCTAACATTCAACATCTAGGCTTACGATGAAATCATCACCATATAACCCGTGTTTGTGTTCTCTTTTTCGATTGCGTGTTTTTTTGATGCTGTAGAATGAAAAATTAAAGAAGACACAGAAGCTTAAATGTGTGGTGAGTGATATTAGAAGTTGTTCTTTAATGTTGTGTGTCATATAAATTGTACTATTACTAATTACTGATCTGTAACCATGACACCGACATCATTATAATTGTCCTTTTTAGTTTATAATATTGGATTCAAATAATTATATCGCCTATGACGTAAAGGAAATTTTAATCATCTTGTCAGTAATATGCAATAAATATGAATACAAGATATTATTAAATATAACATTCGACATTGCAACATATTATGCTTTCATATTATGCTCTCATGAAGACCAATACATGATTATATTATTAATTAATGTACTATCAACATAAAAAAATGGTTGTACAATTCATGATAATGAATTGCAAACAAAACATACTTCAAAGAATGATGCTGAACTTTGGTTTATAAAACTGATTGTTGTTTTGACTTCTTCTTCTTTTTTTTATCTAAACAGGCACTTTGTTTAATTTATAAAAAACTTGTACAACATTTTTTAATGTTATGTTAGCAAGACTTTCCAGGTTTTGCCAAACTTTTTAATCTTCCAATAAGCACTTCCTTGAGTAAAATTAATACAAATGGCATGAGAAAAATATTAAATTGAGCAATTGTAGATTTGAACATTTTATTTGGATTTATTTCTAATTACTCCCAAAATTATGATAAGATAACTTGAGATTACAAAGAGAATTTGTAATGTTGAATAGCAAACTGGAAATCCAACACTCTAGCCCACTGAGCTAAAGAGAATTTTCCAATATTTCCAGTGGGGAGGTTACTTCAGATGTTTACTATATCATATTAAAAAAACTGCAGTAAAGATACAATGTATATCATTTATGTTTTAATTATTGATTGTTTTTCCATCAAAAAAGATTTACCTGTCAGACAACATGTGATGAAAATGTATTTCTTGAAAGAGTTATTATATTGTAATTTGTAGTAAAAATGTAGTGAATGAATAAGTTAGAATTGTCGATGAGTAAATTAAGAAAAATTTCTAAATTCAATTAGTTGTTTCATGATTTGGATTGATTCTAAGATTACATCACTTATAGCTCTAGGGCACAACAATCAGAACATGTTTGACATTATGCATAAATATTCTTGGTGCATTCTTATGATAATTTCAATATATTTTTATGATTAGTTGATTAGCTAAGGAACAATTATTACAAGCACACCTCAAGTAGGGTTATATTTATGGATACTTACCAAATTTCAATGAAAGATCTTTTACTTTTATACCTAAGCAAAAAACGCAGGATAGACAGATAGTCAGTTATATTTGTGATAAATCAGAAACTGCAGTGAAATACTTATGTCAAAGAACCTCTTGTATATTTGGGCATGTAAAATATCAAGAGCTTGGTGAAAAATAACACAAAAGTAAATGAAAAAAACAATTGTTAAATTTTGATAGCAAGTAGCATTGGGAAAAGCAATATACAAATTCACATATTGTAATAATGGTTTGTTGTTACATTTTTATCATTCTTGATCTAGTCTGCATTTAAATGTATTTGATAAAGAATAACAATGTTTTTGTTTTGTAGACTTGAAAGTGTGACTTCTTTCAGAATTTTTTATTTTATGTATCCCAATGGCTACTGATATCCATAAAACATTGAATGAAAAAAAAAAAAGAAACTAATAAATAAACATGTAACAAAGAGCAACAACATAAAAAATTCAAAGAGATAACAGGCCTATGACATGCATAAAAACAGCAAAAGTGTTTTTAAAAAAATCAATATGGAAATTTCAAACACATTTAAACACTAAAAATGTAGTTTGAAATGTTTTGGTGATTAGAATATAATATAATAAAACTATTAGTAATATGAGAATATTTTGTTCTATGTAATAACAAGATATTCACATTAATTTTTTGCACAAAGTAGGCCTATGCCATATAAGCTGATATAAGATCGGTTATGCTTATATTCTAATATAAATTAATTCTAAAGTTGCAAATAAACCATATCAAAATTACCATAGAATCACAAATGTATGACTCATTTTAGAAATTTGTTTCCTGGTACATGTATATCATTGCTTAACACAATGCAAATTTCGCTCTATCACAAGCGCACTAGACGGTATTTGTAAATTTTCCATATTGTAATTTGGACTGTCTATTGTCATTACACTTCGTAAATACGCGTATATTTTGCTCATATAAGTAAAGTTAACTGTTTATCCCTCATTTCTGATCCAACATTAAAAAACTGTTCTTCACAATTTTGATCAGAATTCAGTATTATGTTATTTCTTGGTAACAACAGGCCTGCATTTGTGGTGCTTACATTTTCCTAAAGCGCCGTATTGGTTATTAGGCATGTATGTATATTACTGTTTGAATAATGGTAATGATTCTTTGTGTCACCATCAGCAAAGTATAATAAATCAAACATTCATTATTCTGTACTTGCCGAAAGGAACTAACAGGTCTTGATGTATGTAAAATAAAAGACAATACCAGAGTCATTGACTAGCATTATAAATGTAAGCAAAATGCGATGGTTGATTTTTCTTAACCCGTCGGAGAGTCGGGTTTGGCCTGAATGAACATCTCAGTGTTTCGCTGGATTTACAATAAGCAGTTTAGCTTCTGTATAATATGTACATGGCCTAATGTGCCACCTGCATTTTCCATGAGAAGGATAAACATATGGAAAATGCATGGTTTTTAGCTAATTATAATGAGGCAAAATCATGCATTTATCCAAATGCTTGGAAAACGCACATGGCACAATTGGTCGTGTTCACGTTTTGTGTTTGACATATTCATAGATTTGGCATTTGTATTTTGTTATTCTCACAATACCGTCTTCGTAATATTTTTGGATTGGTTTGGGTTGTTGTATACTCACCATTAAGTCTACTATCCAGGTTGTTTCCCATGGCAACCTTTTCCTTAGTGATGTCTTTGTGAGATGCCAAAAATAACACAACTTCTCCTTTCTCATTCTTGATGGGTACAATGTCCAATAAACACCAAAAGGGGCTTCCTGAAAAAAAACGGACAAAGAGCAATTGGTCAATTGTGTGTCATTAGGAGATCTGAAGGCAACGGACGAAGCCAAATTAATGGTAATAGAACACAATGGGCTAGGCCAGAAGCTGAATGGCGTAGTATTCAAACAGAAATAAAGACTGACTGACATAGCTCTCACAAGGAAAACACATGTTTGTAATTTTATCTTATATTGTGACTCAGTCAGGGAAAGAGAGCGAGAGAAGGAGAGAAAGAAAGAGCGAGAAAGAGCGAGAAAGAGCGAGAAAGAGCAAGAGAGAGACCGAGCGAACTTGCCAGTGCCAAATTAATGGTAAATGGAACACAATGAGCTTGACAGACTAACTGTAAGCTTACAAGAACAAATGGAGTTTTGACAAAAGCAGAGTAACATCCAGACGTGTGTCAAATTATGTTCGAGATTTTTTTTCTTATGTTGCTATTTAATCAAAGACAGACAGCGAGCTTGACAGACAGACCGACAGTTATAAGAAGAGAGTGGCAATTTAATGGTAAATAGAACAAGTGGGCAGGAATCTAAATGCATGGTGTGACCGACCGCTCACAATATTTGGATGGATACAAAATAGTAATTTTTCTAATATTGGTATTCAAATCCTCATTAGCATGGTGAATTTTCAAAAACAGAGAAAGACAGACTTGAAAACTTACAAGATAGACACATGGAGCTTAAGAGGTAGTAACGTTCGGAGGGATTGTTCATTTATTATTGTAATTCTGTATGTAATTCTCTTACAAATAATATAGAAGATGAATTTCATGTACTATGTGTATGTAATGCCTATATAATGATATAAGAACTAGTCTTTATAATAATATTAATGACATTAATAGTAATTTCGAAGAGTATGATGATTTTGAAAAATGTTTGTTTATAATAACGAATATCAGGTACAACTGGCTAACTTTTTGCTGAAAGCTATGGGAATAAGAAAACAGTTACTTTTTGTTATTTAGACGTCACGTATTTAAGCACTAAAATGGAGTGACATATAAGCCCTTATGGGGCTGGGTGGTTTATGTTTCCAAGTCTGATGTTTGTAGTATTGTAATGTTAAACCACATGTCAATAAAGAAATAAAAATAAAGAAAAAAGAAAAGAAAATAAAATATTGATTATTTATTCAAAAATATTTTACATAGATTGCATCGTCATCCCAGCTGTTTTGCAGATGTCCCATTAAAACAATATAGTTTTTTTTAAGGCATACATAAAAACAGAAATGTGATATAAACAGAGATGTGTATGTTTTATTTTTTGTTATATTGCTATTCAACGAAAAAAAAAAAGGATTTGATGAACAGATAACTACTAAGAGATCTGAAGACAGCAGACATTGCCAAATTAACAGTAAATAGAACTCAATGGGGTAGGCATGGAGCTGAATGCATATTGTATTTGAACAGAGACATAGCTCAGCTGACAGATTGAGACAACTCACAATACAGACAAGTGGGCTCTTCGAGTAAAATGTTTGAATGGGACGGACAGACAGCCAGCCTGTCAAATTGAACTGGCTACTCAAAGCCGGATCTCAAAGTATATGCATAGCATCAACTGATGCATAGGTTGTTAGTAAAGTATATTTGTCATTTTTTTTTGTGAAAAGATACATGTCTATTGTACATACATATATATGATATATTAGATACAATTCTTTCATTTATATTTTTCAATGGTGGTAGCTTTAAGCCGATTATAAACTAGCAGTAGACAAAAGCGGCTGGGTTTAGCCAGTTATAGCTAGAGCCAGAAATAGGTTGGTACAGCTGTCTGGAGTCGACCATATTTTATGAAACTAATGGTAGGTCAGGTTGGCGGCGGCAAAAAAGCAATGATTGTGGATCGAGCGGATTCTGCTGGCAGCTGTTATGCTCCCGCTGACGTCCGCGCCCGCGGTATATAAACATGTCGCGCTAATTTGTCTACAATTGACACTGCTGTAAACATCGTTTTGGCTAGTATGCTCTCGGCATTATCATATTAGCTGATAATATAAGGATAGAGCCATGTGTTGACAAGAAAGGGTAATTCCATATTTTCCTTGGGGCTACGTTTCCCAATATGGCGTCCATTATGTAATTTTGCGCAACGCATAGGAGTGTTCTCACAGCGCACTTCAAATATCATATGACTGGGTTGCCTAGCAACAAGAGCTGTTGTCTGTAACCATAGCAACAGCAGGTGTGGCTGATTGTTCGTTTAGCAGTTGACACGCGAACACAAAATGTTCCGAATGCTGTAGACAGTAGTCTTAAAAGTGTTCCTGTAGTAGAACGCTTATTTGTCATTACCATTAAATGGTAGTATACTTGCTATGTATCATTGGGCACAAGTACCCTGATATACACCAAAAGTATGTAGGCCTATGCATATGATCTTTAAGAAGCATGCCTGTTGCCATTGTTAAATGGTGTTATTATATATCATTTAGAACAACTAAGTACATGGCCAAATGTGCCACGTGCGTTTTCCATGAGAAAGTGCATGGTTTTTAGTTAATTATAATGAGGCAAAAACCATGGCACGTGGCACAATTGGCCATGTACAATGCCAGAAGTGTATGGGTAAATATATGTTCTTGCAGGTATCTAGCTCGCATATCTGATGGTATATATTTTATGAAATATATGGGTCAATTACTGTCATTATCATTACATTTAAATGTTTAATTTGGAACAAGTGCTTGGAAATACAAGAAATGTGTAGGTCTATTATCTGCTTTTAGTACACTTTATTCTCTGGGAAATAATATAAATTGATGCATGATGGGCCTACGATTTGTTTATTAAAACTTCATCTTTTATATATAACACAAATGATATCATACTGGTAATTGACACCGGCCCATCAACGGCCACCGTTGACCACCGTTGACCACCGTTGACCACCGTTGACCACCGTTGACCACCGTTGACCACCGTTGACCACCGTTGACCACCGTTGACCACCGTTGACCACCGTTGACCACCTTTGACCACCGTTGACCACCTTTGACAACCGTTGACCACCGTTGACCACCGTTGACCACCGTTGACCACCGTTGACCACCGTTGACCACCGTTGACCACCGTTGACCACCGTTGGCCCAACATTGGCAAACGTCAGCCAGATTTTGCACGCTGTTCCGAATATGACCATCATTACATCTGAATCATTGTTTGTCCTAATGGGGTATGTCAAGGGGCGTTGCTAAAACCATTCCTACCTTTTTCATTTATATATTATTAAGCTGTCTTAATTAGTATGTCATCTGTCAAGTAGATATATTTTTACTATAATTATTATCATTCCTTTTAATTTTTTTTTTTAAATATCGTATTGTATATACATAATCAAACATGCTGTGTATATATTTTATTTTTTTTCCTGTTTACAAAATATTTACCGATTTTTATTTATCTCTAATTAATTAACTTTCACGTCTGCTGTATGTATGTAGTCAAATGCATGTAATTTATGACTTGTTACTAATGTGAATTTCTGTTTTATCTTTCATGTAATTGAGAAAGGCTAATACACCTGTACTGGTGTCAGGCTGCCATTTTATTTTGGTATATTATAGATGAGAATGATTTTATTTGCTTTTACGGTTAATAAAGTAATTAAATGGGTTGTCTTGATGGTAATCGAAACCAACCCATCATCAGCCACATTCAGTCTGTATTGGCCCAATGACGGCCAGATTTGGCATTTTGTTGGGAATATTTTATAGAGAATGAGTTTAATAACATATTTATGGTGACTGGTGACTTCAGGACTCAAAAACAAGTTATTTTGAGATCACCAGTAATGCGAAAAATACTATAATATAAAACCATGAGAAATTTGGAATCACATTCATTCTTCACTAAAATTCCAGACTATGACACAAATGATGTCATGACATCGAAGCAGTCTCAGACTTGTTTTGTACAGGAAGAGGATGTTTACCTTACAAGCTGCCACACCTGTAGAGTTTAGAAGTTCCTGCAACCTTCTGAGAACTTAAAACTTGAGACACATGTAATCGTGGATGGAAAATACAGAAAAAGTGACACGGAAACAAGACAGAACCATTGACAATAAAACGGTTGAATCTCACTGTTAAGACCACTAATACAGAATCTAGTGGTCTTTATTGTGAGGTGGTCTTAATTGCAATCATACGTGTTGCGCTACTAAGATAATTTCTTTTATATTATTCTATAAAATAAATATAATTTATAGTTTCTGTGATTTTTTTTATCTGTTATACTATTTCATATTTCTGGTAATTTACAAAGATGTCTGTTTATATATTGCTCACTTAAATATAAATCAGTGGCATGGTTCTCAACGTCACAAAAGTGTTTATTATTATTTATACCTTATAAATGCATTCCTCAACCTTAAACCCAGATAGCATTCCAAATTGTTTCAATGGCGACACGATGTCGGTGATGTCAAAACGATGTTGTATTGACAGCGGCCAAAAAAGAAACGACACTGGCCCGATTTGGAATGCTAACTGGAAAGCATAGAAATTTATCGTTTCGGGCAAAATATCCGATTCTGTTATAACTTATACAGTATAGTCTACTCACCATTCTTTTTGTAGAAGAGTACTTCAGTTTTGAATTCGTTTTGTTGGTCAAGGGAGTCATCAATTTTTTGCTTTTCTTCTTCATTAGTATCAGGCCCATACAAGAATTTGCAGGCACAGCTTTTTGACATGACTTGTGCTCTTGCAAATCCAGTGAGCTCACAGAACCCATCTGAACAATAGACAATGGGATGCCCTTGTGCCTGCGCATTGCCAAGTACAAAGTTGCTATCTGTAACGGAAGAGAAGAAAACATATGTTAAAGAGATATAAATATTGTATATTGATTACTGCTTCAGTACACATTTAATGTACAATGTCTAGTAATATCATAACAGGGTTTTTCTCATAGGAAAATACAATCATATTATGTAACATGTAAATAGTAATGTATTTCATTAGTGGAATACTAGTTTGCATGTACACTGCCATCCAAAAATAGTAGCGTTAAATTTTCAGAGGGTCGTGTATTTTATTAATATTTATGGTATATCACATTTTAAACCAAAATACAAATATATGATTATACAACAGTGGCTCAACCACTAAGTATGTCCAAGGTTTAAATCCAAATGTTTCAAAATATATTCTACCAAGCTATGATGTATAATGGGATTGATGTTTTTATTTAAATCCTCGTTGGGTGGGTGATTAGGGCTTTACGTCCTGTATTTCTGCACCAGTTGGGCTAATAAGGACAGGCAGGGACCATGGCAATGAGATGAAGGATGAAACAGCCATCCAACTTAGGCTTGACCAGGAATTGAACCCGGGAACCCAATGAATAGAAGCCCAGTGTGCTACGACTGAGCTAGGTCCCCATCCTTAATTTTGTTTTGTTTTATCCTCAAGAGCAAGAGGAACAAAGATTATATGTTATGACCATTCCATTTTGTCAAAGTACCTCACAATTAAGAATCAAAATTTCACAGTTCAGAGCACCAATTGTATTTTTTTTTAATGAAATATACACAGTGAACAAGACAGTGACCTTCATGCAGTGTCAGAGGCAGACGTATTGATGAGATGATAAGACTTGCATTCCACACCATATCAGTTCCTTTTACACTCAAGCCAACACTCAAGCAACCACAATCTAACTGCAATTAGTTTTCTTTCGAATTCAGATTAGCAAAATTGCTGCTGAATGACCTGATCTAAGTTTTTTCGAGGTCACCATAACAAACAGTTATCTTTAACTAATGAGAAAACAACGTGAAATCAATACACTATCTTATCTCTTGAGGGCCATAAGCACTTGTCACTTAACTGGCTCTTAACTGTGAATTACAACCCAAACATTTACACTCTATGGCTATAAAAAGCAATCAGGATCTAAAAATAGCTCATCCATCTATAAATAGAAGCACTCTTGAATGTAGTGCAACATTTCGCATCAATTATCCTTTAATATCACATTTTGTTGAGCTATGAAATTTTTATTTCTGATTAAGAATACAGTTCACCCCTTCGATTAAGACCGCGCAATAGTTTGGCACTTCCGAATTGAGAACTATTTCGTTCTGTTCTGAAATGTGACTATGACCCAGTGCTACTCGTTTAAAGTTATAGCCAGCTGATATGACCAGAGCTCTGCAGGCGGACGTAATGATGAGATGGTAGGCTTGGAGTTTACACCATGATACACATTTACCCCATGGGTGGGGTATTGTACTTGCCTCAACACAGACAAATAGACGATGGGTTCAAGGCACTACCGAGTTAACGTCTCATGCCACTGACATCCAGCTGAGATGTAGCTCATGAAGAGCGCCTGGGCAGGGTATTGAACCCGGGACCTTCAGCAGAGCTTGCTGACCAATTTGTTGTGCTAAACATCTATGCACATTGCTGTTATAATCAACCTCCATATAAAAACCATTTTAGCGATTCTCAAATGTGGTTCTGAAATGTGGTCTCAATGGTTAATTCCCACTGCCATTTTTTTCTAAACTGTTTGCATTTGTTTATTTACAGTAAAGGGAAATCCCAAACAAAGGTAACAATCAAAAGAAAAAAACAGTACTACCAAATAATTGGCACAGATTGCATGGAAAGTAATCATCTGTGATGGCAAATAAGTGGGAATAAACGAAATAAAAATGGCCACAATGCCTCCAACTTTCCACGAAATTCTCAAATCAAGGACATAGCAGTTGTGTGCACTGAAAGTGTGGATGGATGCATTGATACTGCTGTTTTATGAAACATTTTTGTTTTTTTGTGTCAGCCTTGGCAATAAATGAATGAATGAATAAATGAACTAATGAATGAATGAATTAATTAATTAATTTCAAACTGACTTGCAATGAGTGACTTCAAATGAATTAATCAGAAGTTACGCATGTATAAATGACATCAACACTGAATGACTGACTGACTGACTATCTCACTGAATGACTAGCTGACTGACTGCTTGACTGACTGACTGACGGACTGACTGATTGAATGAATGAATGAATGACTGACTGACTGACTGACTGACTGACTGACTGACTACATAACTTCACATTAAGGCCACCTCAACATCAAGATCGCATCTTTGTTAAAACGATAAGTTTTGCCCATTGTCAATATTCATGCTAGTGTATCTACTAATACCTTTTTCTCACCACCTCACCATTAAGACCAGTCTTACATACACTGTACCCAAGTCTGGTCTTAAGGTCG